>CANXYI010027956.1:0-13769 GCA_948208565.1 Hura crepitans
ATCTTTATTTTATGTTTATTTTATTTATTTTTTTACCTTTTATTTCTTTTATTTATTTTGGATTGTAATAAGTAGTTTAATTAACTTGCTTTATATGTAAAACTAAACCTCATAATAATGATTTTTCTACGTAACTAATTAGCCTTTTTGTAATAAAATTTTTTTGATTTTCTTTAATAAAAGTCACACTAAAAATATATTTTAACAAAAGGCCAATCTCCTAAAGATGGGAGTTAGGCAATTACTACTAATTTCTATGGAATTAAGTGTAGTTGTCAAGTCAAATAATAATTAATAAATGACTTAATTTGTGTAGGCTTAATTTATACTTATGCTCTATTGTATATTTTAATTATTGTTGTTTACTTTTCTTTGTATGCAAAATTGATATGTATGCTTTTTAATTATTTTACTTGCTTGTATGATACAACATTGATAAATGTTAGAATTTAAAGAATGGTATATTATTGAGGCATAAATAAGATCTAATTTTAAACCATTTCTAGGCAAAAGGTTAGTGGGTACTAGTGTAGAGCCAGGTGGCAACTTCTTACACAACCACCTTATCCTTATTACATAAATCAACACTATGTTGGCTTAAGAGGATGATTTTGAGGTTAAATTTGCTATCTACCATTCAAGTAAGAAATTTCTACCTTATGAAGAAAAAAATATGTAGAAGTAGAAAAGATCTATTTATCTATGATTTGGGCTTTAAAGAAACTAAGGCATTACTTCAAGTTTTATAGGGTACAAGCTGTGGCTAAGCATTATATGCTTGAACATCTTCATTCTACTTTATCATTAGTTGGAAAGCTAAGCAAATGGTTGGTACTATTATAAGAGTTTAACATTGAATATATCACCCTAAAGACTGTATAAGGTAGAGCAGTGGTTGATTTCTTCGAGCAATAACCATTTGAAGGTGATTAATATGAGTTTAAATTTTTAGATGAAGCTTTGAAGGCCATTATGGAAAAAGGGTGGATAATATACTTTGATAGAGCAGCCAACCAAAAAGGGGTTAGTGTAGGAGTTATTTTGGTTACCCTAGAAGGAGAATTAATGCCATTCACAAAGAAGTTAAACTTTTGAGCAACCAATAACATAGTATAATAAAAGGGATGTATCCTCAAATTAAAAGCTGTACTAGTTTTAGGGGCAAAATCTATAGAGGTATATGGAAACTCCTTGCTGGTAGTACATTAGGCTTTAGGGGAATTGGCAGTAAGAGTAGACAAGTTAGTTCCATATACAACATTCCTAAGTCAATTAAGCTTAAATTTTAGGGTCTGTATTTTTCATCATTTGCCAAGGGAAGAAAATTATATGGTTAGCCACTTCAATTTAGTTGGGACAATTTGATAGGTGATAAAATGAAATTAATTGTGCTATCTAGCTCTAACAAGCCATATTTTGAGAAATAACAAATTATGGTGATATAGCAATTTGATAGGAAACCGTGATATTTTAACATACACCAATATTTAGAATGCCAAGTAAATGCTTCTGATAGAGATAGGGCAATGTTAAGAAAGTTTACAGAATAGTTCATTTGTCACGAGGGTAATTTGTATAAGAAAATGTTGAATGTGTTATAGCTTTGATATGTGGATTAGGTGATGGAGAAACATATTTTAGAAGATATATGTTTAAGATGTTGTAGAACTTATATGAACAAGTTTAGCTTAGCTAAGAAGACCATAAAACAAGTGTTTTATTGGTTAACTATAGAAATAAATTATGTAAAATTTGTTGAAAAGTGTTAGAAATGTCAAATGCATAAAGACATGAGGCACCGTCCACCAATAAAACTACACAGCTTGACAACATCTTAGCCGTCTATAGTTTAGGGAATAGATATCATTAGAGAGACATGGACAATACCTTTGAATGCTTATAGGTACATTTTTATAGTAGATGATTAATTCTCAAAATGGGTAGAAGCCATTTCTTATAGTAGAGTGGGGCAATATAGATGGCATAATTCATAAAGAAGCACCTCATTTATAGATATATGGTCCCACACCACATAACTTTTGATAAAGGAGTGCACTTTCACAAAGCAACTAGGGATTTATTGGCAAAGGACAAGATTTAGCATCACAAGTCTTCTTCTTATAGACTTTAGGTAAATAGAGTAGTGGAAGCAGTAATTAAAAACCTAAAAAAGAACTTAAGCAAAAATGATAGTAACCTATAGGGATTAGGCTAATAAGCTACTTTTGCATTGTAAGGATGTAGAACTTTGACTAAAACTTCTATAAGATCTACTTCATTCTCTCTAGTGCATGGTTTAGAAACCGTAATACACATTGAGATAGAAATTTAGTCATTAAGGGTTACTTTGGAAGCTAAAATACCAGAGGAAGAGTATGTAAAGGATAAGCATAAGAAATTAGATCTCCTAGATGAGAAAAAGATGTAAGCTTTGTATTAAAATAAAATCTATTTAAATTATATCATGAGAGCCTCTAATAAAAAGTGAAGCCCCAATCACTAAAAGAAAGAGACTCGGTATTGAAGCAATCCAAAGTTGTTGTAGCTAATTCGAGAGGAAAATTAAAACCTAATTAAGAAAGTCCTTATATGTTTAAGCAATTTTTTTCAAATAGAGCTATAAAGATTATTAACTTAGAAGGGAATAAATTTAAGGAACTTATCAACATTGATTAGCTGAAGAAGTTCTTCTATAAAAAAAAGCTCGCTAGGTTGAAAACCTAAAACAGATGACCAAGGCAAAAAATTAGAGCACCTTATAAGGGCAAAAACTCTACACAGGTGGTCTAGGAAAAAAATTAAGGGATTAAGAGAAAATAATCAGTTAAGAAAACCTAAGAGGGCTAATTGATAATTAAGGTACTGTAACAATGTAATGAAACTATTTTGCTATGGCAATATTAAAGGATTTGATAAAGTTTTAATTGCATTTAATGATGATATGGTTATATTCATTGTGCAAATGTTTAGTGTCATTTTGCTATTTTATATTACATGAAGTAATAAAAGACCTTTAAATTGCATATGGATGTCCCTAATCTCTGATAATATGATTTCATCATACTTTATAATGTCAATATTAAGTTATAATTTGATACACATAAAAAAGCCCCACTTATGTAAAAATTTGCAATATCGCATTAGGCAAAAGTCAGACAGCCTGTTAGTGTGAAAACTTTCTTTAGAGGGTGCATTAGACAAAAATTAGGGTACAACCCATTAGAGGGAAAACCATTAGGCCCTTTGGGCAAAAAATATTGTGAAGAAAAGATTAAAAAAAAACTACAACACATTGGGAAGCCTACGATAAAGTAAGCAGAAATGTGGTTGTATGCTATGGTTGATCATAACAAAAAAACTAAACTCTTTTTCCCCATTTCTTGACATACCATAACCAATTCGAGTTGATAAAGGGTGGAGCTTTTAATCTTTTTGGTCCCCACTACTCCTATCATTACCAGAGTTGCCTCAGTTACTTCTCAAATTCTTTCTAATCAATATTAATTAGAATATCACTGTTGACAGCTGATCAAAGACATTGGCATCATGCATCACATGCATACAGATAGAATAAATGTTTATGTTGCTTAAATATAATCGTATCTCTAATTTTCAAGCTTGAGATTAGGGGATACTTACACATAAAACACCTTTGATATATGCAAAAACCATTATTTTAGAAAAGGTACCAAACACCAAGTTTCCCCTATGATAATGAGGCCAATTATTAGATTATAGAGGATAACAGACACATGAAACAAACTACAGACACCATAGGCACATCAAAAGGTATGCATATACCCTTTTTACATGACATAAAACACTAATAGTGAATTTTTACTTTTGTAGAATATAATAAGAATCATGCACTTTAGTGAAAGGCAATGCAGGGGAGTAAGCTTATAAGTTTTTTACTATCCAGTGCATTGCCTCTCCTTTTAATGACTAGCTTACTAGCTTTAACATTAGCTTTAAGGCATGACTAATGACAAGCACACCAATAAAACAAATGGCCTAAAGCATGGCATCTAACACTAAATTAAAGCATAACTTCAATCACTAGAGTTGACAGATATCACACCTACTAGGTAAAAGGAGCTCTCAAACAAAGTTAATAGACATTACACCTATGGAGTAAATAGAGCTCTCAGATATAGTTAATAGACATCACACCTACCTAGTAGAGAGAGCTTTTAGACAAAGCTAATAAATGTCACACCTACTGAGTAAAAGAGCTCTCAGACAATGTTGACATATGTTACACCTATCGAGTAAAGGGAGCTCTTGAACAAAGTTGACAAATGTCATAATTATTAAGTAGGGGGAGCTCTCAGATAAAGCTAGCACACACTACACCTACTAAGCAGAGGGAGTTCTCAATCTTAGAGAGGGTTCAAACTCAAATATCAATTCATCTCAATAATGCCTACCTAGTAAGAAGGAGTGTATTGTCCTAGAAAGGGTTAAAATTGGTGCTTACCTAGTAGGAACGAGTGTTTAGTCTTGGAGAGGGTTACAAGTCACACCTATCGAGCAGAGGGAGCTCTCAGTCCTAGTGTGGTTTACAATTCACACCTATAGAGTAGAGCAAGCTCTCAATCCTAGAGAAGGTTAAAACTCAAACGTCATATCCTCTCAATAATACCTATATAGTAGGAAGGAGTGCATGGTCCTAGCGAGGGTTAAAACTCACAATGTTTGGTCTTGGAGAGGGTTACAACTCATACCTACTGAGTTAAAGGAGCTCTCAGTCTTAGAGAGGGTTAAAACTCACCTCTACTGAGCATAGGGAGCTTTTGATCCTAGAGAGGGTTACAACTCACACCTACCAAGTAGAGAAGCTCTCAGTCTTGGAGAGCGTTACAATTCAAACATCATATAATCTCAATAATGCCCACCTAGCAAGAAAGAGTGCTTGATCCTATAAAGGGTTAAAACTTACACCTATTGAATAGAGGGAGCTCTCAAAACCAACTTTAAGGTGTAGGTATTCATCTCTTCCTTTCATTAAATTTGATGCGACTTGATATACATAGTTTTCAAGCCCCATTAAAGTGGGAGCAACTATAGACACTAACATTTGAGATGCTTCCAGTTTATAGGGTTTTTGATGATGAAATATTTAAATATTAGATAATTCTTAAGATATGTAAAGGGAAATTTACAAATTAGGCAAAGTACTCTTAAAATCCTAAAAATCTATAAGGACCTCAAACTTGAAAGCTTTAGAGGTTCGCATAAACCTTTTCTCATAGTAAAGATGGTTCGACGGACCTAAATTATAATCATTATTTAAGTCCATATGGACTAACATCTACGCGGCTATTAGAATATAGGGCATAGTCCCACATCATTTTAATGAGTCATTATATAAACCCTTTGATTTTTCTAGTAGAAGAGGAGGTTTTTTTAAAAGAAAAAAAGAAAAAGAGGAGAGAGAAAAAAATCCACTTTTTGCCTTTATTTTCTTTATACATCATCATTTTCCACCTATCTTTCTCATACACTAGAAAAACCCCCAAAACTTTTATTGTAGAAGCTTAGAAAAAAAAGTATTTTGCTTTGATTTGAGAAGACCAACTTTACATCACTTAAAGATCCTCTAAATTTAAGGTAAAGACATAAGGAAACCCTTATAAGGGGCTCTCCTTTATTCACTCAATCTTTATTTTTTATTTATTTTCTTTGATTGCTTGATTTTTATTTTTATTTTTTTAGTTTTCTTTTCTTCATTTTCTTGAGGTCTATGATCCTGTATAAAAATGGTGTTAAAAAACCTATTTCAAGGGTTCTACTCCATTAAAGAAGGGAGACCTTTACCTTTTTCATCTATTTAGTTCATTTGATAAGTTGCTTTTAGGATTCTATCTATTGTGAAGTCGACACATACATCATCTTATAAGGAAGAAATTCATGCAGATCTATATCTTCAAATATCATATTTCTTTTAGTCTGTGTAGACCTACATTAGACATCAATGCTAAGTCCTTTTCATTTATTTGAATCTTCTTATTCTTAAATCTAGGATCTTTCATAAGAATAGAGTTTTAAAAGACCCATTTTAATGGTTCTATTCTATTAAAGAGGGGAGAACTTTTTTATATTTATTTTATTTATTTATTCTTTGATTTATTCATGTATGTTAATGCTTTCTATGTATTTATCTTTCATTTTCATGTTTTTTTTATTGTATATGGAATAACTTTGGCTATTTTCTTTTTTTTTATCATTCATGTCTATGTCTATATCTACATAGACCTTCTAAATCAGAGGATAATATATGAGGCGATATATTCTCACACATATATTCTATTTTTAAGGTTCATATAAAATAATATTCATAAGTGGTTTTCAATGTGGTTTTATTGCTTTTTTGCATTTCTATAACGCTGTTGTAGTTTGTACAGACCTTCTTGTGTGGAGAGCTATGTCCATGTGAACTTGTTTTTATTTGTGTTCCATTTTATGTTTTTCATTTTGGTTATTCTCTATCATAAAGTCCTTATGGATTTTGTGTTATTATTCTAACCTTTCTATTCTTGAGTTTGAGCACATTTTGTGTTCTGCAAGGGAAAAGTCTATGCAAACTTGTTTGTGTGCTCATAAAGTCCGTATAAACTTGGCTTAGATATTCTTATAATCTATATGGACTTTGCTCTATCCTAGTAGATTTGTTTTTACATTTCATATATATGATCTTTAATTAATTATTTTTATCATCCTTTTAGATCCTTCATAGTAGGATTTTTAGTTGTAATTACTTTAAATATTTCCCAATGTAATTCCATGCTTGTTGTAATAGGTAGTTAAAATGATTTTTGTCCAGATTAAAAATTAAAGTTAAAAAAATGTTTTATTAAAAATAAGGTCCTAATTGCATAAAAATAAAATTTTTGAGACCAAAGTCCCTAAATGTCCAAAATTATCTTAATTTGATAAAAATGTGGTGTTTAATTAATAAATGTTTTAGTCAATATACTTTGAGGACCAAAGTCCTCTCACCCAAAATTTTTAAAATTGAATATATAAAAAGAGATTCTACTTTATGAAAATATTTTGATTAATAAAATCAATTTGGTACTAATGTTCTAATAACTAAAATGATTTTATTTGAATAAGAATAAAATGTCTACACTAAGAAAATGGCCTTAGAACCAAAGTTCCATAATTCCTAAGAAAATGATTTTAATAAGTAAAATGAACATTTCTGACAACTCATTTTTAGAATCATTGTTCCATTTATCAGATAAAATGATTTTGGATCAATGTCCTTAATTTAATAAATAGGCTCGATTTCATGTATGTTGGATTTATTATTTTGATAGATGATATATTTATTTTCATTAATTTTATTTTGATTGCTTTTAATGTGTAAATATGTTTATATATTTTATTTTAATTATAATAATTTCATGAAGGGATTTAATAAAAAATAAAAGCATTAAAATGAAAACCAATATTTTGTGTTAGGCATGAATAAGAGGGAATTCTTGAACCTAGAATCTCTTTGGTTTACTTTATGGACTAACCACCTGTGTGGCGACTCACTCACCACTAGGAAAACTACCTTATGGGAGACACATGAGCTCTCTTCCTCCTATCAAATTTGGAACATGCCTTTTAGAGGCTGGTTCTAGTTTGGCCTAGCCCAAGTGCCCACGATCGAGTTACCTCTACTATGACTTGAAATAACCTAGGTATTATGACATTTGCATGCAATAAAAACCTCATATCCTAAGTAGTTCATGGTTTCCTCTATATTATGATTTTATACTATTGACTTTAGAACATGGTTTAAGACATAGCAAATAATTATAAGTGCAATGTGATAAAAAAATGCCATTTCATTAATAAATGAAGTTCACATGTTACATGAAAAAATATTCCCTATTACATGAGCTTTAGGGTATACAACTAATAATATCCCTCTTGCACTAGAGCCAATCACCCTTATACCTTATACATAAGGTATTTACATGATGATTTAACTTGTTCTGTGATAGTGCCTTAGTGAGAGGGTTAATTACATTTTAACTTATAAGGACACTCTCAATCTTCACTTCTTGTTTACCAATTATCACCAGAATATATGGTAACACCTGAGAACATGTTTGGATTATTGATAAGAACATGTTTCCTTTGCCTATGTAATAGCTCTAATGTTATAACAGTGTAGGGGTATTATACCACTCCAAGTTCAATAATGAACTTTTCAATCTAAATTATTTCTTTAGTTGCATTGAAAGCTACTATATACTCAGCTTTAATTTTGGAATTTGTAGTCATGCCCTATTTGGAACTCTTTTAAACAACTACTCTTTCTCCTAATATGAGCACATAACCTAATTGGGATTTACAATCATCTTTATTAGACTAAAAGCCAACATCATATACTTGCTAACTTGTAATTCCCATTTTTCATATACTAAGAACATATCTTTAGTCTATCTCCAGTACTTAAGAATGTTCTTGATAGCCACCTAATGTTCCTTTCCATAATTAGATTAGAATATACTAATACAGATAGAGCAAATGCTATATCAGATCTAGTTTATAACATATACATAATAAATCTTATAACTAATGCATATGGGATCTTACTCATGCATTCTCTCTCTTTTTATGTCTCTAGACACATAGACTTAGAGAGGAATTTTCCATGCAATATAAGAATAAGACCTCTCTTAGAGAGATTCATCCTAATAAGTTGTGAAAGACTAAACAACCTTCTAGATCTATCCCTATAGATCTTAATACCCAATATATATGTTGCTTCTCCAAGGTCTTTTAAGGAGAAAATCTTTGACCACTAGATTTTTAATGCTTGCAAAGTTAACACATCATTTCCTATTAGTAATATGTCATCAACATATAGCATAAGGAAAATGATTATTTTTATGTCCCTTATTTTTGAGATTGGTCAACTCAAAATAATCGAAGACTCGACCTAGTTTGCACCTCTCAAATCTCAAAAGATGAGAAGGTGTTCCAAGGAATCTTGAAACCATTTCTAGTGATTGATTGGAAAATGTAAGCTAGGAACTATAAGGTAGGTAGAGTCGCCACCTAACAATTGTTGGAAAATACCTTGAAGGGCCATATTAGAGAATAGACCAAAACCTTAATCTTATTCATATCTCAATACAAAATAATATTAAATAAATAATTTTATACTTTTGCTCATACACAAATTTAAACAAAATAAACACCCTTAAACATACAATAACACAAAGATTAGAAAAATAAAAAAGAAATTATAGAAAATGAATTGAAAATATGCATACACTAAACTTGGTCATTGCTTAATTACGGAACTTTAGTTCCCATATATTATTTTTATAAAATAATTTTTTTACATTGTTATGAATTTTATTTAAATAAAATAAAAATCATTTTTGACAAAACATAATTTAATTAGGTACAAATCAATTTAGCCACTTTTTTGATGAAAAAAATAATTTTTTTACCTATTACAACATTCACGAAAAGTACATGAAAAAAAGAATACAAGATATATGGCAATTACTTAAATTACATTCTAGCTAAAAAAATAAAGATTACATGGAAATTACCTATAATATATTCAAACCGAGAAATAATAATTACATGAAATTTGCCTAAAGTATATTCTAATAAAAAATAAAGGCGATAATGAAAGAAAGGAAACACAAATATCAGTCCTCCTATATAAGAAATATTAAAGTCAAGGATGACATGATCAAATCATACAATAACTCCAAAATATGTCAAATCACAAACAAAACATGATCCACATTCGAATAAATAAAATCTTAATAATGAAATTAGAAATTATAAATAAAATAAACAACATTATAGATATGAGACAAATCTATGCAAATAATAATTAGAACTATTATGTCTAACTAGTAGAAAAATAATTCAATTCCATAAAAATGATTAAAAGACAAAATGCAACATGATATAAATTAAATCATTCCATCTAACTTGTAGATGGATCATAAAAAAGAAGGTACAAAAATTAAACCATTAAGAATAGTTGGTATACAAATTATTTAATTTCATGATGAAAGAATAAAAAGAAACAAACCTAAGGATAAAAGCTGTAATGCTTGTAGATCGAGGTTTCACGAATAGTACCTCCGAAGCTTAAATAGTGTTCCTAGAAGCTAGGATAACTGTGTAAGGCTAGTGAAGGTGTGTACTAGTCATAAAATTTTGATGGGCTAGAAAATGAGGAAATGGATTAATTTAAAACTTTAGCAAAACCAATAATTCATTTTGGGCAATAAACTAGTGAATAGTAACTTTAAATGAGGTTGTGCCGAGAATGACCCAGGATGTGCCTGAACAGACCTAAAAATAACACACCTTGAAGGTCAAAAATTCTATTAAGTTCATTGGTGAAGGAATTTTAATTTTTTGAGATCATTTAATATTTTTTTGAAATTTCTTATTACAACGAGTGAATAGTATGCCCACTTGCCTTTAGACTTTGGCCCTGAAATTTTATGAGGCTATAAATGGGCCCAATTAAGGATTTTTAAAATAAAAGTGACTATTTTTAGAAGTCTAAAATAAATTTTAAAATTTCCCAAATTTTAAGTTGAAATATGATTTTTTTGGATTGTTAGATTGCCATGTGGAATGATCTAACACATCCACCACTAATATATAAGGGTCCCTTACACATGCACATCATTTTACATATGTGAGGAAGTTATCTTCAACCCTAAGAAACCCTAAAAGCCGACGCCATTCTTGGTAAGTCTTGCTCCATTTTTCACTTCAAACTCACATTTAAACACCACCAAATCTTGTATATTTTATATGGATTAAGGCCTTCATGATCTCTATACCTCAAATCTAGCCTTAAAATCACCCAAAAAGCTCACTTTTGAAAGATTAATGTATAAGGTGAATACTGACCTTTTTGAGTGTAAGTGCTCTTTTCCTAGTTTTTATTTTAGGTTCATGTACTACTTGAAATTCTAAGAATTTCCATGTTTATAGATTTCTATTTGGAGTTTCCTATGATTTTATATGAATTTTTAAGTTAGAGTTCTATAATGTAGGTTTAAGGGGAGATCTTGAAGAACAAAGGCAAACAAGGCCTTAAAAAGGTGGAAAATGCTATAGAGATACCTTATACATGTGGATTTAATACAATAAATGCATGCCAACATGTATTTTATATGTGTACATGTATAAACATATGTATGGAAGTTTTGGTTTATGTATGTGTGTGCTTGATTTGATGTAATATGCATGTTATGATGTAAATTAGATGTGATAATGATGATATGGATGTGTTTTGGATGTGAAAAGTATGGCTACATGTATGATGTATGTATGTTCATATGTATGACATATATGTCATGGCATGTGCATATGTGCATGATGAAGTATGATGTTAATGAAATGTGTAACATAAATGAGTCATGGTATGTAAAATAAATATATAGTTATGTCATAATGCATGGTTATGGTGATGTATGGTCATTATGATAATGGATAATGCATGTAAATTATGTTAAGAAATGGATAAGGAAATCTATGTTAAATGTTAAGTAAAACTTATTTTATGAGGTATAATATGATATGTGAATTTAATTATGAAAAAGAGATTTAGGTAACATGAGAAAATGTGCTTGAAGTGGTGATGAAATGAAATGATTATATGTGATACTTTACGATGTGGAAATGGCATGATATATAATGGCATAAGGCCATGAGAAGAATGAGAAATGACCAAATGAATAGTAACATTTGTGTAAATAACCTATAGCTATCTACTGGAGAAAAATGACCTATAACTATCCTATAAAAATGAGCAAATGAAATTGACTTATAATTGTCTTAATAACATGGAAATAAATAAAATAAATGAATAGTAAATGAATAAAAATAATTAATAGACAGTTGGCCTAATAGTTAGACACCTACTGGATGGGTTGATCAGTCAACTAGGGATTAGCAGCTGCTAGATGTATTGGTCCTCCTAGGCCTTTACCAATATGATTGTGATGGCAGGTGTAGATGCTGAGGTCCTAATATTTGGGCCACTACGTTAGGCTAGTGCAATAGTCTAGGTTCATTGGTGGCTACTATGTAGCATGATTAGATATATTCATTTATCTGATATTGGGAGATCTATGACTAATTCTTGTTATCAGACCAGGTAAGTGCAGCTATTGAGGTCTAGTGTATGGGCCACTACACTAGGCTAGTGCAGCAGCTAAGGTCTAGTATGTGGGCCACTGCACTAGGTAGGTGTAACTACTGAGGTGTTGAGATGTAGGCCATTGCACTAGGTTAGTGCAGTAATCGAGGTCCAAAATGTAGGCCATTAAACAGTCTAGATTTCCTTTATAATCCAATATTTTAAAGTGTTATCTTTCTAGTTTGGGCCTAAAAGATAACATGAATATAATGAAATGTAATAGTAAATAGTGAATGGGAAATTTATAAAATGAAGTCTGTAGCATGAAACTAGTAGTTTAGTTATTAAGATAGAATAATAAATTATAATAATTATTATTTTTTTATGACATTGTCTTAGTATATTACATGATGGATGCATGACTTGTATGATGCATATGTGATTGCATGACATACTTTTATTGTATTAAATTCACCACTGAGTATTATACTCAGCGTATTGGTGTTTCAATGGTAAGTAGTAGATAGTGCAGCTGCTCAGCCTTAGTAAAGTATTGCAGTGTAATAGACTGATTTTGGAGGTATAATTTCTATTCTTTTTATGGTTCATTAGAAGGCACTCATGTGATTCTTGTGGGGCTAGGTTTAGTTTTTGATAGATTGAATATTTATGTAAACTTATGATTGACGATATATGGCATGTACGGTTAATTTACACTAAATGATATTAAAATTTATGTTTTGATGTGGTGTGGGCCTAGGGCCTTGTGTGATGATATTATGGAGTTAAGTAATAATATTTAAATTGATATTTAAAGGTTAGTTTGAAGATTTAAGTAATATATGAATGGAAAATAAGCATGACTATAAGTATAAAATGAATAAGCCCTTAGGGGAAAATTAGGATGGGTGACCTAGTGGGAAGTAACACCACATAACGAGTTCCTTCAAAAATAAGGTAAGGGTGTTACAAAGGCATTTTGTTGTGATAAATTAGATCATCTTTGTGACACCCCTCACTCAGTCTAATCGCCAGACTCGAATGAGAAATAGAACACAAATGATGTCCAAACTATCCTTATTGAAAATCCTATAATTTAAAAACTTTTTGAAATCATTTAAACATGTATAAACTTTTAAAATCTTGACTTAATTAAAAGCTTTTTAGAGTTTCAAAACAATTTGGAAATCATCGTGTTGAAAATCTGGCAGTATAATAACTGTATCGAGACACTATCCCAAAAATGAATAGTAACTTACAAGTCTAAATACACTTCTAAAATTCAATCAATATCAATTTAGCACAACTGGATCCTCGTGATCCATCCTAATATCTTAACACAACATATTCACTAAAACATTCATTCAACATTATAAAAGTAAAGAAATCAAGTTTATAAATACATAGTACAAAAGTAATTGAGTTCAAATAAGAGTTCAAAACATTTTAAATCTAGTTTAGGCCCTATTCCCTTTGCATAACATATAAGTGCACTATATTCATGACATCTCATAATTTATAAGAGGAAATCAAAACACAAAAATATGCCATATCTTAATATATGCTATTGAGAGGCTTTATTCTTTATCTATTTCTTTAACCTATGCATCACAAAATAACAATGCAT
>CANXYI010028074.1:0-10762 GCA_948208565.1 Hura crepitans
CGGGGTTTAAGAATAATATTTCTAAATATTATTGGACTTTTAAGAGGTGGCAATAGAAGTTTAAATGGTGGAAAATAATTTTTAAGAAGTTTTAAGGGAGATTAAATTTGGCCCTTTGATTATAAGTTCTCTAATCCTAGCCACACATTTTGGGACATATAAAAGGGGATTTTTATGGCTTAAATTCACTATTCACATCAACCCTCACTTCCTTTTTCTTACTCTCTTTGCCAACACTACTAATAAACCACCATCCACCATTTTGCTTCAATGTCCTCCAAAATTGGCTAAAATTTCCACCCTTAAACACAAATATATGGTGGATTAGATGTTTTTGAAGTGTTAAAAACTTGGGAAAGTGGATTAATAAAGAAATTTTAAAGTTTGAAGGAAAGGGTGAATAGTGACCAATTTTTGATTTGGTATTTTCTTTTGATTTCAATATTTTTCCTAGACTCTACAGGTGCCCAAGAACACATATATGTAGTCATTTTAATTTTTAGAGCCATATTTGATTTATTAAGGATTTTCTAAAATGAGTTTACAATTATATATGTAGAATCGAAAAAATCGCGAAGCTCAAAAGGAAAAGAAAAAGTCTAGAGGCAACAAAATGGTGTCTTATGGTTTTTGGTATGTGAATCCAAACTAATATATGTGTACATTTTCTTGGAGCCATTTATTGTCATTTTTGGCATTATGTAATAAATGTGAATACGTGTGATTAATGTGTGGTGATTAAATGCATTATGTATCCTTGAGAATGAAGTGAATTTCAGTAAAATGTGGATTATTGAGTGATAATAGGTGTTTATTAGTGGTGGTCGAAACATGCTTGTGGATATGGGTATGTGGTTGATTCATGTATGTTATGTGTAATGTGAAATGCTATGCTTATGGAGTGATTAATGTATATAGTAGAATTTTAATAATGATTTTGGAATGAGTATAGCCTAAATTTTCATGATGTTGTGTATGATGTTAATGGCTTATTATGCTAAGGTTGTGATGGATATATACATGAGGAAGGGTGATTAAAGTTTTTAAGTTGGAACTTTAATCTTAGCCGAAATTTTTTTGGCTAAAATCTCAATATTTTGAATTTGTGTAATGTATGAATTTTGGTTGTGTTAGTATGGCCTAAGTGCATGTGTGTGTATAACTTACATAATGAATAATTAGGATTTCTAATGTTGGCTAACATAATGAATTAAGGAATTGATGTGCTTATTATGTCTATTATGGACCTAATGATGGATAAAAGTAAATGCCATTTTAAGGCCTAAATTTTTGTTTGGTCGAATAGCTTATTACATCTTCTTTAATATTTGAGTATTTTGATAGCTTTATAACTGTAAAGCATGTTTAAGTTAAATATGTTTGCACATAATTGTGAAAATTTTGATTGTGTGAAATATTGAGTAAGGTGTGCATATAAGCATGATTAATTTGGCCATATTAAGAATAAAATTGTAAATGCCTATACTTTTAGACAACCTAAGTTATTTAGATTGATCAATCAACTTAGGAATATAGAGCAGTTGCTAGGTACCTTCAGGTGCCTTTATCTTGGTCTCCTTCAAGTGCAATTATCTTGGGTACTTATGGGTACATTTATCTTAGGCGCCTTCAGGTGCAATTATCTTGGATACTTGTGAGTATAATTATCTTAAACCTTCAAGCATTATCTTAGGCCTTTGAGCATATCATGGTCCTATTATTCGGTTCTATTTGTTGTCTTATAAGTATGGGCATGTTATTCAATTAAAAACTAATAAAAAGTTTAAAATTATAAGTTTCATATTTTGGATGCATCTTTAAGATTTTGGTTATGATATTGTGCTATAATGTTAATTGTGATTATTTTGGAATGAATAATGTATTAAGTTAATTATGTTAAAGTTGTCACAATTTGTGCTCATAATTTATTACCATGATTCTAAAGATGTAAACTACTTGTGTATTTTATGTTGCTTGACAAAAATGATACTTTATGTTGGATTCACCACTAAGCAAAAGCTTAGCACATCATTTTTATTTTTGTGATGTGTTGGTTAAAAGAACATGGATTATAGTAAAATCCTCAGTATCACAAGAGATCAAGAAGACTTCATCTATTAGGGTATTTTGATTTTCATTTCATATAATTATAGTGATGTAAATATAATGATAGCACTCTTAAGTAGAAATGAGGGATTAGGCCTAATCTATATTTTGGAATCATGTTCTGTAAGACTTATAACTTTTAAACTTTCTTTAAAAGCTTTTATTAGACTGAATGCTTGTGTTATGATGTGCTTCTTTGTGATGATTTATTGGAGGGTCAGATAGACCTAGGAATTGTTGGGATGTGATGAGATATTATAGAAGTGTTTTTTTTCTCTACAAGTTACTATTCAAAAAAGTATCCTGGTAAAGCTATTATGCTGCTGAAATTTTGACACGATAACTCCAAATTAGTATGTATGAAAACATTTTTTTTGATAATTCATGTTTTTATCAAATTAAACATGTAAATTATTTTTTAACATATAGAAAATTTTTAAATTATTCCTTAAGTTTATCATAGAATACTTCAGATATCGATAATGTGTTACTTGTTATTCGCATTTGTTAATAGAACAGGTAACATTTGTCATATATGATGTTACCAGAGCTATAGGTTTAGATGTTCCTCTAAACATATGGGTTACATAAGAGTGCTATATAAGTCAAAAATAGTACATCATTAAATTATACATATCAAGGCTTGTAATTTGTTTCTTTTGCCTATAGATTCGAGGAGTCGTAGTACACCTTGAGATGAAAAGGAGGTCAAGAGCCATGCTCTAACTACTGTGGCACAGAGATCTGCTAAGGTAGAGTCTATGTCGTTTGGTGATGCTAGGTAGATAGCACAGGGACCAAAGGGATAACCTATTTAGTTTAAGCAGATGATGGAGTCTATTAATCAAGTGTCTGCTGCTGCTATTGTTGCTGCTATTCATCTAATAGTACCTCCACCAGCTCAACTAGAACATTAACATCATCTTATATAGAAGACCTATTTAGTTAGGATGATGAAGAATGGGGTAGAGTTCTTTAAAAGAGATGAGCAGGATGGATTTAGCAGAGCTGAGTATTGGCTAGATAAGACACTACAGGTTATGCAATTACTGAGATGTGATCTATAGCAGTATATAGACTATGCCACCTCTATGTTATTTGAAGGGGCTTTAAAATGGTGGAAGACTATTACTGAACATAAGGCTCAAAAGGATCTGACATAGGAGTTCTTTCTTAGAGAAATAAAAAATATATATATCACAAAGCATTATATAGATATAAAGAGCTTAGAATTTATGGATATGAGGTAGCAAAATAGAATAATGTCAGAGTATGAAAATGAGTTTGCTAGAATTAGTAGGTATATTAAAGGGGTTGTTGCCATAGAGGAAGAGCGTTATAAGAGGTTTGAGATAGGGTTAAATCTTAGCATTATGCCTTAAATTCTTCCTATGAAAATCAGGGATTTTTCTTTACTGGTTACTGTATTCCAATTAGTGGAGTTGGTCCACAAGTTATAGGAGAAGAGAGATGGCTATTAGAGGAAGAGGTCTTTTAGGCAAGGTCATAGTAGTTCAGTATCTATATTTGACAAGAGATAAAAGAGTGAATAGTGTAAACAACCACATACTCAAAAACAAGATCAGACTCAGAAGTCAAGACAAGGGTCTAAGGCACAGTCTCGATAGAAGATTCAGACTTCAAATACTTTTAAATTTATAGCTGGTAGTGCCCCTTAGTCTTAGTGTGGGCACTGTAATAGGAGGCATCCGGTTACCTATTGGAAGACATTACCAAGAGTATGTCAGGGATGTGGCTCCAAGGGTCACATGTAAAAGGAATGCCCTAAAAAGCCAATAGATTCATCTTAGAGGAGAGATCAGAGGGATGTTAGAGACTGAGCTAAGGACAAATAGAAGGACAAGGAAAAGAGCATTTCTCTAGCTAGGCAGCACACCATCTGAGTTAGAGAGGATATGGATGCACCAAATGTTATAATAGGTACATTTTAACTCTTTGATTTACTTGCTTTAACACTTATAGACCTAGGGTTTACACATTCTTGTATCAGCACTACATAGGTTTTAGATTGGGGTTTAGTGTCAGACAAGCTTGATACTGAGATTTTGGTTAGTAATCTAATAGGCCAGTATGTCGTTGTTGATAAAGTCTATAGAGATTGTCCTTTGTCATTAGAAGGGCATTCTTTTTCTACTAACCTCATTGAGTTTCCATTTCATGAGTTCGATCTTATCTTAGGCATGGATTGGTTGTTAAAGTATCATGTAGTTGTAAACTATAAGAAGATACAGATTATGCTTTAAACTAGTAATAGTACAAAAGTAACGGTTATGACTGAAAGATCAAACTATATGTCCAATGTTATTGCAGTGGTAGTAAGAAAACTGATTAGGAAGGGTTGTCAAGCATATTTGGCTTATGTTATTGACACTAGTAAGGAAGACCTAGATGTAAGCAAGACAAAAGTTGTATTAGAGTTTAAATATGTTTTTTTAGAAGAGTTACATAGGTTGCCACTAGAGAGAGAGCTAGAGTTTTATATTGATGTTATGCTAGGCACATCACCAGTATCTATAGCTCTATACAAGATAGCTTTTATAGAGTTAAAAGAGTTGAAGTTACAGTTGCAAAAGCTTCTAGATAAGGGTTTTATCAGACCGAGTGTTTCACCCTAGGGAGCACTGGTTCTATTTGTCAAGAAAAAGGATTGTTCCTTGAGGCTATGTGTTAACCATAGATAGTTGAATAAGGTTACCATTAAGAATAAGTACCCTTTACCATGGATTGATGATCTGTTTGATTAGCTTAATGGGGCAGGTGTCTTCTCTAAGATTGATTTAGATTCAGGTATTATTAGTTAATGGTAAAAGAGGTGGATGTACACAAGATAGCTTTTAGGACAAGATATGGCCACTATGAATTCTTTATGATGTTGTTTGGGTTAACCAATGCACTAGCAGCATTCATGGATCTCATAAATCGTATCTTTAAGCCATTCTTGGACTAGTTTATGGTGGTTTTTTCAACAATATTCTTATGTATTTGAAGAATTGAGATGATCATGTGAAGCATTTGAGGGCTATTCTATAGATATTAAGGGATGAGAAACTTTATGCCAAGTTTAACAAGTATGAGTTTTAGCCAGAGGAAGTGTCATTTTTGGGGCATATAACTTCAGCAGAGGGTATTAAAGTAGATCCTAACAAGGTTAAAGCTATGATAGAGTGGAAGCTACCTAGGAATACTATAGAGATCAAAAGTTTTTTGGGTTTGGCGGGTTATTATAGGAGGTTTGTCAAGGGGTTTTCTTTAATTACAACCCTATGGCATGTCTTTTTAGGTAAAATGCTAAGTTTGTATGGGATAAAAAGTGCTAAAGGAGTTTTGATAAGTTTAAGAGTATGTTGATAAAGCCTCATTTCTTAGTTTAGCTAGTTTTAGGGAAAGAGTTCACCATCTATAGTGATACTTCCTTGAATAGGTTAGAGAGTGTACTTATGCATGAGGGCAAGGTAGTTACCTATGCTTCAAAACAATTGAAACTTCATGAGAAAAACTACCCTACTTATGATTTAAAGTTAGCAGCGATTTTGTTTGCTCTCAAGATTTGGAAGCATTATTTATATGGAGAGAGATGTTATGTCTACACAGACCATAAAAGTCTAAAATATCTTCCCACTCAAAAAGAGCTAAATTTGAGGTAAAGGAGATGGATGAAGTTAATAAAGGACTATGATTGCCTTATTGACTACCATTTAGGGCAAGCCAATGTTATGGTAGATGCATTAAGCAGGAAGTTTTTATTAGCTTTAAAGGTGATGAATGCCAGTTTAAAGATGCTTAATGATAGGGGTCTATTAGCAGAGCTTTAGGTTAAGCCTAGTTTGTTACAAAAAGTTAAGGATGCTTAGAAGGATGATTATAGATTTTAGATTATGATAAGCCTAATTCAAGAGGGGAAGGTAACTAAGTTTTAGATTAAAGATAATGGTTATCTATATTATCATGATCATCTATGTGTGTCTGACAATGAGGATTTAAGATAACATATTTGGCAAGAAGCCTATAATGCTCCATATGCTATGCATCCTGGTAGTACCAAGATGTATCAAGACTTGAAGATAGTCTATTGATAGCCGGACATGAAGAGAGGTGTAGCTAATTCTATGACTATATGTCTTACTTATTAGTAAGTTAAGACTGAGCATCAAGTTCTATCTAGGTTGCTTCATCTTATAGCAATACTAGAATTGAAATGGGTCACCATAGATTTCTTAGTTAGGTTGCCAATGACTAGGAGCAAGTGCGATTTAGTATGGGTTATGGTTGATAAATTAACCAAGTTAGCATATTTGATTCTAGTTAGGATGGATTTCCCTTTAGAGATGTTGGCAAAGCTATATATTGATGAGATAGTTCAGTTACATAAGGTGCCATCTTCTATTATTTCTGATAAGGACCCTAAGTTTGCATCAAGATTCTAGAAGAAACTCCATAATGCTTTAGTGAGTAGATTGAGTTTTAGCATAGCTTTTCATTCACATACAGATGGTCAATTAGAGAGGGTTATCCAAATTTTGGAAGATATGTTGAGCAATTGTGTGATCGAGTTTAAGGGCAGTAGGGACCGTTATTTGACTTTGGCAAAATTTGTGCACAATAACGGTTGTAAGGTGAGCTTAGGTATGGCTCTATACGAAGCCCTATATGGGAGGAGATATAGATACCATTGTTCTAGAGTGAGCTTAGTGAAAACAATCTTATGGGATAAATTCTATTGAGGATGCAGAAGAGAAAGTGAAGATCATTAGAGAGAGGCTCAAGGCTATTTCTAATAGATATAAGTCTTATCTAGATTTTAAGAGAAGGGATATTTAGTATAAAGTGGGTGACAAGGTTTTTCTAAAGGAATCTCCATGGAAAAAGGTGTTGAGATTTGGCTAGAAGAGAAAGCTAAGTCCATTGTTCATCGGGCCATACGAGATAACAGAATGTGTGGATCCTTTGTCTTATAGACTAGCTTTACCCTCTAAATTATAGTAGATTCATGATGTTTTCCATGTATCTATGCTAAGAAGATATAGATCAGATCCAACGCTTGTGTTGTCAATGGAAAAAGTGGAGATACAACTATATTTATTGTATGAAGAAGTGCCAGTGAATATCTTGGCTTACGAGGTTAAGGAGTTACAAAACAAAACTGTGCCATTGGTGAAGGTTTTATAGTGATATCATGACATGGAAGAAGCAATATGGGAGAACAAAGCTCAAATAAAGAAGCAGTATCCACATCTCTTTAATCCAAGTAATGTCAAGGATGTCATTTTTTTAAGAGGAGAAGTAATGTAATAACCCAAAAATCTCAATTTTTATAAATAGTACTTCCCAAGATGAATAGTATTTTCCAAAACCTGAGTCACACTAATTAGACTAGTGGGAAGTATTAAGCATAAAATAATTTTAGACAAAGTTTAAAGCCAATCCAAAGTCATTTGGATGGTTAAAAACATAAAAGAAGATTTTACGGTAGTGTCACATAACTAGTAACCTAGTTTTAGCTAAACCATAAAATAAATTAATTTTTTCTCAAAATAATCTGAGATTGATAGAACTTGATATGTAAAAATTCCAAATAATCCAATGGTGCTAGAATTGGAATTTTTAAACATTGAGAAGTATTTTTACTAAATTGGGCTAAGTTTATTATTAAGTTTTAATTAGATTTTCAAGCTTTTTAAACGTAAATTTTATGAGTAAATATGGATGATTGAGTTATAATAGGGTGTTTATTAGTGATGGCCAAAAAATGCTTGTGGATGTGTGTATGTGGTTGATTCATGTATATTATGTGTAATGTGAAATGTTATACTTATGGAGTGATTAATGCATATAGTGGAATTTTAATGATGATTTTGGAATGAGTGTGGCTGAAATTTTCATGTTGCTGTGTATGATGTTAATGGCTCATTATTTTAAGGTTTTGATGGATATGTATGTGTGGAAAGGTTATTAAAGTTTTTAAGTTGGAACTTTAATCTTGGCCGAAAATTCCTATGGCTAGAATCTCAATATTTTGAGTTTTTGTAATGTATGAATTTTGGTTATGTTAATATGGCCTAAGTGCATGTGTGCATAACTTTTGTAATGAATAATTAGGATTTTTAATGTTGGCTAACATAATTAATTAGGAAATGTGCTTGTTATATCTATTATGGGCTTAATGATGGATGAAAGTAAATGCACATTTGAGGCCTAAAATTTGGTTTGGTCGAATGACCTATTACATCTTTTTTAATGTTTGAGTATTTTGAGAGCTTTATAACTATAAAGCATGTTTAAGATAAATATGTTCGCACATAATTGTGAAATTTTGGATTATGTTAAATATTAAGTAAGGTGTTCATATAAGCATGTTTAATTTGGCCATATTAAGAATAAAATTATAAATGCATATACTTTTAGATAACATAGGTTAGACAGGTTGATTGATCAACTATGGAATATAGAGCAACTACTAGGTACCTTCGAGTGCATTTATCTTAGGCACCTTCTGGTGTAATTTTCTTGGGTACCTATAAGTACATTTATCTTAGGCACCTTCGGCTGTAATTATCTTGGATATGTGTAAGTATAATTATCTTGCCTTCAGGCATTATCTTTGGCCTTTAGGTATATCGTGGTCCTGTTATCCAGTTTGGTTCATTGTCTTATAAGTATGGGCATGTAATTCAATTAAATACCGATGAAAGGTTTAAAATTATCTATTTTATATTTCAGATGCATCTTTAAGATTTTGGTTATGATATTGTGTTATAATGTTAATTTTGGTTGTTTTGGCATGAATAATGTATTTAGTTAATTATGTTGAAGTTGTCACAATTTGTGCTCGTAATTTATTGCCATGGTTCTAAAGATGTAAATTACATACGCATTTCATGTTGTTTGACAAAAAGCATATATTATGTTGGATTCACCACTAAGCAAAAGCTTAGCACATTGTGTTTATTTTTGCTATATGCAAGTTAAAAGAATGCAAATTAGAGTAAAGGCCTCGGTATCATAAGAGATTAAAAAGCAACCATTTATTGGGGGTATTTTGATTTTCATTTTGTATAATTGTCATGATGTAAATACAATGATAGCACTCTTGTGTAGAAATGAGGGATTAAGCCTAATTTGTATTTTTGAATCATATTCTGTAAAACTTATAATTTTTAAACTTTCTTTAAAAGCTTTTATGAAACTGCATGCTTGTGCTATATTGTGTTATGATGTGTTACTTTGTGATATTTGTTAGAGGGTTAGATGGACCCAGGAGTTGTCGGGATATGATGAGATATAATAGAAGTGTTTTTTTTTTCTATAGGTTACTATTTGAGAAAGTGTCTCGGTACAACCATTATGTTGTCGAAATTTCGATACAATGACACCAAATTAGTATACTTGAAAATGGATTTTGATATTCATGTTTTTATTAAATTAAACATGTAAATTATGTTTTAACATATGGAAAATTTTTAAATTATTATGTGGTTTTATCATAGCATAATTCAAATATCGATTTTGTGTCATTCGTTATTCTAGTCCGTTAATAGAACAGGTAACGGGTGACACATGACCTCACATTAATGATTTTTCTATCTAATTAATTGGTGTTTTCATAACAAAATGGTTTTGAGTTTTCCTTAATAAAAGTCACATAAAATGTATTTAAATAAAGGCTAATCTCCTAGAGATAGGAGTTAGGCAATTATCGGCAATTCTTATGGAATTACGAGTAGTTGTCAAGTTGAACAACAATTAATAAATGACCCGATTTGTGGATGCTCAATTTACATTTATGCTTTATTGTTTATTTTGAAGATTGCAACTTATTTTCTTTATGTGAAAAAGTGACACATATGCTTTTAATTAAAATACTTGCTTGTATGATATAGGATTGATAAATGTTAAAATATAAAGGAAGGTATATTATTAGGGCATTAATAAGATCTGATTTCTTTCTGAGCAAAAGATTAGTGGTCCTAGTGTAGAGCCAGGTGGCGACTTTAAACACTAACCACTTTGTCCCTGGTATAACATAAAATCTACAATAAATATGAAAGAAATTTTTAATATTTTTTTACCCTCTATATATTTATATGTTTATTGTTGTTTGATATATTTTAATTTGATAAAAAAATGCATATTTTATAATTAAATGTTGGAGATCTATGATTTTTTTAGTATGTGTATAAATTAAAAAAAATAATAAGAGATTAAATAAATAATTTCATAATTAGTCCTAAAATTAAAGTTTTTATCATAAAATAATTTCGTACCTTCCATTATTTCATCAGTTAAGACACCAATCATCAAGAATCAAGAAAAAAGATAAATTCACTTGCACACATTATGTTCAAACATCAAGACTTAATGAAAAAATTGATAGATTTACAAATTTAACATGCACTAAATTATAATATTATATCATTATCTTATTTAATTCATAAAATTTATTAAATTCAATGAACTCTAAAATAAATATTTATAAACTTAATAAAATACAATAAAAATGAGATACCAAATATAAAGAAAAAGAAAATTAAAGTTGAAGAATCTAAAAAATACTTTTTACGAAAAAAAGAACATGTTTTAATATTGGAAATCTCTAAGGATTATATATATTTATGAGATCTAAGCTACACTAGGCAGA
>CANXYI010028265.1:0-11670 GCA_948208565.1 Hura crepitans
GCGTTGCGTGAATATGCTTTGTGCCTTGCAATTTTCTTTTCAGACAGTACTACAGTGGGTGGTCTGAAATATGCAATTACTCTTTCCTTATCACGGAAACAACGAGCATATTACAAGAAACGGAAAGAAAGCAAAGTTTGGTACAGTTGAGTAGAATGCCAAGCGGCCCGATTGAATTAGGCTTGTTTTGAGTGGTTTCTTAGCTGATCTTGTGGATTTTGATCAGGAAGGAGACTACATTTTTCTGCTTTGTGTATCTTTAACTTATTATTCGATGATTTGCATCTGTAGCAAGACATGCACCTTGCGATGCTAGTAATCTTCTATTTTCCTGCAGAATATCAAAACGGGGAGTTTTATTATTTTGCATACATGGCGAACTGAGATCGGTTGAGTTCGTGAGTTTACGAGGGTCCTATTAATATATATCTATATATATTGCTCTTACTACATTAATCTATTTTACATTAGTACAATATAATACTATATGTAAATTTACCCCCGTTGAAATTGAATCTTGGATTTGTTCCTGTAACGATGAGGCAGCTAATGCTCTCGATCCATGCATTGGAAACTGGGTGAAGTACAAGAGATAAGAGAGCTTGAATCGTTTATAAAACATTTTGTCGCAAATGCCGAGTGTCCTTCGTAATTTGAGATTTATTTTATCAACTCGTATTATTTAAGATTTTATTAATAAAGTTCTTCAAATTCTGATAATAAGCATCATGAACTTGCCCATAGAAAAATATTTAAAAAAAAAAATTGTTCATAGCAATTATGTATGAACCTGAAATCATCGTGAGATTCTTTCTAGTGCCAGGGAAACTTTCGAGTAACGCATGAAGGCCATGAAGCATAACATGTGGTTTTTTTTTTTTTTTTTGCTTTTTACAGCCAACTTGTATTCGGATAATTATGAAATGGATGCTTGCTTTCATTTCATATAATTTCATCATTGTTTATTCATTTCATGTATGGATGCTTGCTTTTCATATGCGTGAATTTCAATTGGATCACCATTCGCCCCTCGCAAGCATGGGTTGGAGCGGTGGTAGGACGAGACTTAGTATGGGCCTTTTTTTCATAGCAGGATCCAGGGAACTAAATTTCAGGCTAGCGTACGACATCACATATAAATAACAAAAACATTTCGAAAAAAAAAAAACGCAAAATAAACTCGAGAAATTGGAATTAGACTAAACTAATATCTTTCGTTTTCAGGAAAGAAAGTTGCAAAAGTGGGATTGTTGTATGGTTATAGTTTTTTTAACAAGGTAAAAAGCATTCAAAATTTGAACTCCATATTTTTTTAGCATATTTAAATTAATTTTATAACTAAAATATCCTTTAAGAGATTTAATATAGAATCATTAAAATTCATTTAGGCACTAAGAGCAATGAAAAACATAATAATATATCTTAATGAAATTGTGATATAATTAGATTATTGAATGAATTGTCGTATATTGGGAGACATTTTAACGAGAGAATTTATCTCATTGTATTAAGAGCTCTCAAATTTAAATCTCTTATATCTCCTTTTCTCTCGATTGATCAAAATAATATATTGATCAATTTCTAATAAAATAATTTTTTAGTATAAATTTGGAATGTTATTTTTGTAAATAAAATAAAAATGAAAGACTATTTTTGTTAAAAAAAAAAAATTCTCACGTCATGTGCAATTTATATAGGGTAGGGTGTATAAAATTACACATAGAATTAATGCACATTGAATTGCTAAAAGCTATTATATTTTTTTTTCCGAAGAGGAAAAAAAAACAAAATAAGTATTTCTAATAGAATTGGAAAAAATACAAGGAAGATCTCGAGAAGCATACTTATATTCTATTTCTAATAGAATTCGGAAAAAAGTATACCTTTATAATAAAAGGATTTTTTTTTCACCTGTTAATTCGTATATCATCGCACTAAAATAAAAATTTTAATTCGAAAAATTTAATCAAAACATATCAGAACTCAATCTTTTTATAAAATGTTCACGAAAATATATATAATTTATAAAAATGAGAATTAAATTATTATTTAATTACTTTTTCAGTTTATCAAATATTTGATTCTTAATACCGTCATTGAAATGATGTAATTTAGTATAAGTTATGTAATTTCAAGAAAAAAAGAATATTATTTTTGTAAATAAAATTAAAAAAGATTATTTTTGTCAGAAAAAAGGTTTTCTTACATCCTAAACAATTTATATACTGTAAATCATACTACACATATAATTTTTACATGTTGAATTTCTAAAAAATTATTATATATATATATATATTTTTGCTGAAGAGGAAAAACAAACAAAACAAGAAAATTTTGATATTCTATTTCTAATTTTAATAGGATTGGAAAAATGTAAAAGGGGGAAAAAAATCTAATAACAGCATATTTATTTTATTTTATTTTGGTAAGATGAGCAGCTTACGAATGATTGGCAGTACATACAGGGCGCGACTAATATTTATTAACGAAAAACCATTAAAATCCCTACCAAACAACAAAATACCAAATAGGTCCTATAGAGAGCCGTGGTGGTATTTGAATCACCACTTTCGTGTGAACAAAACCCTCTTTCTTTCGCAAAGCCCAAACCCTAACCCTTGGCGGCTGCGAACTCTCCAGTCTTCTCCCCTCTCTCCCTCCCTACCTTTTCTCTATCTACTCCAACCCCTTTCCCAATATCCAATTTTACCCTATTTTTGGGGGGAGATTTAGGGTTTTACCTTTGATTCGCTCCCTAACTTATAAGATCTGGTTATCAGTCAATCGTATCTGAGCATGGCTACCGTTGCTCCTTCTGCTGAGAGTATCCTTTCCCTGTTTTATTAGCTGGATTTACTTTGATTTCTTGGTTTTCTCTATCCTGATCTGTTGTTTGTTTAATTTTGTATTTGTTTCTCTACTTTTTTAATTGAGATTATGCTTTGTTGCGAGTCTAAGCGCAGGCAAGATCTATCTCCCGTATTTGATTTGCGTTCTATGTGAGTAAAAAGGTTCTTTATTGGCTTCATATGGTCTGTGATATATCCTTATAGTTAACTGAATGCTTCCTAGACGGGTTAACTCATTTCTAGGTTTAATATTTGGCAACTTGGATTTTTGTCTCTTCTCAATATGATACGAAGTCCGTTGTGTGCTCTTGGAAAAAAAAAATTAAGAATTGGAATCTGGGGGATTCTGTGCGATCGATTATCTTATCTCATATATTGATTTGGACGGGTATCTTTTTCTTCTGTTGAACGCCAAAATTTTGCATTCCTTAACTTCTATTAGAAACTGCGGATTTGCTCCAGAATTTATCTATCGAATCTCAAACTAAGTCCCTCGAAATCCCAGAGCCTACCAAGAAGGTAATGTGATTATCTGCTCACCTTTACTACATACGAGTATTAAATTTATAATTGGAGGTGGAATACAGAAATTAAATATTGTTGTTATATTCTATGCAGACTTCTGTTTACCAGTATGGGGCTGTTGATTCGGGTGTTTCTGCTAATGGTCAGATCCAGCCATCTGAGCGATCGCTGACCCCCTTCTTGCCTGATATAATGGATCCAGCTGTGTGTTACCTTCCTAATGGTTATCCCTCCCCCGCCTATTACTATGGAAGTAAGATTACTGTATTAGTTTTATGAAAATGGTTGTTTAAAATAAAGCTTAACTAAAAATAGTCAATTAAATATGTTAGGCCATTATAATGTATAAGAACTTCGGAAGTTGCATGCTTATTGTATTTTCAAAATGCTGTCTCTTGTTGATTAGTATTTAGTACTTATTCATCTGCTTGATTGTTATTGTAGGTTATAATGGGACTGGTAACGAATGGGATGATTATTCAAGATATGCCAATACAGAGGGAGTAGAGATAACATCGGTGAGTAGTTCTGCCCGACCAATAATAAATTTACTTGTACTAGCTTCCTACTTATTTAATCCCAATTTTGTTTCTTGAAATTGATCTGGAATCTGTTTGTTGCATTTTCATAGGGAGTTTATGGGGACAATGGGTCTGTCATGTTTCACAATGGTTATGGCTATGCTCCATATGGCCCATATTCACCAGCAGCGTCCCCTGTTCCAACTCTGGGAAATGATGGTCAGCTATATGGGCCTCAGCACTATCAGTATCCTCCATATTTCCAGCCATTGAATCCAACTAGTGGGCCGTTTACTCCTAGTCAAGCGGCCACTTCTCAAGGGGAGCCATGCACTTCTGCAGGAACTGACCAGAAGCCCTTGCCTGTGGAAACAGCTAAAGGGAATTCTAATGGCATTGTAAATGGTGGGGGTGTGAAGGGAAACAGTGGTTCAATTCCATATAAACCAATGTATCAGAATTCATCCCTTAATTCATATGGGCGAGGTGTTTTACCTGGTGGTATTCCCAGTTCTGGTTATCAAGATCCAAGACTTGGCTTTGATGGGCAGTATAAAAGCGCTGGAATCTCTCAATTTTCTAAGGTTAACAATGCTCCATCTTCCAAGAATCAAAATTTCCGCCAGAGTTCTAATTTTATGGTAAGGAAGCTTCTTTTCCTTTCTCCAACTGGTAGGAGAGTGGATTGTTATATTTTATATAGCTTGTTATTTTGGTTACTGTTAGTTACTGGGGCATGTCTGTTGCTTACATATGTTAAAGTCAAAATTGATCACATGATTGGTCTGATTTGAAATTTTTTTCAGCTAGTTTTTGATTTCTAACAATGCATTTTACCATTGAAGTAATAATATAAAGTAAATGAGAGATTTCAAGTTGATATTACCTGACTTGTATGTTTCTAATAATTTACTTGGTTTTCAATTCTTGTGATCTTTGTTCTACAGGGTTTGCAGCACTCTGGTCCTATTTCTGGCATGGGTTCAACTCAATTTATAAACAGGATGTATCCAAGCAAATTTTATGGTCATTATGGAAACACCTTCAGGTCTGGCATGGGCTTTGGAGCTGGTGGTTATGATTCAAGGGTTAATGCACATGGATGGTTGGCTGTTGATAGCAAGTATAAAACCAGGGGTCGAGGAAATGGTTATTTTGGTTATCGCAATGAAAATGTTGATGGTTTGAATGAGCTGAATCGGGGACCTAGGGCAAAAGGTTTTAAAAACCAGAAGGGTTATGCACCTGTTGCAATTGCTGTTAAGGGACAGAATGCACCATCAATTGAAACTGTTAGTGAAGAGAAGGATGAGACAACTGCAATTCCAGATAGGGAACAGTATAACAGAGCTGATTTTCCTGAGGATTGTGCTGATGCTAAATTCTTCGTCATTAAATCTTACAGTGAGGATGATGTTCACAAGAGTATCAAGTACAATGTATGGGCCAGCACTCCAAATGGAAACAAAAAGCTGGACGCTGCATACCAGGAGGCTCAGCTGAAAATGGGCAGCTGCCCCATCTTTCTCTGCTTTTCGGTAAGTATGTGGATGCAATTGGTAACCTTTTTATGTATTACTTTCAAAGTAATCAAGATTTAATGAATTAAACTCCTTTTATGGCATTTTTTGTCTAGGTTAATACCAGTGGGCAATTTGTTGGTCTTGCGGAGATGATAGGACCAGTTGATTTTCACAAAAACGTAGAATACTGGCAACAGGACAAGTGGACAGGCTGTTTTCCTGTAAAGTGGCACATTGTAAAGGATATACCCAACAGTTTATTGAAGCATATTACTCTTGAGAATAATGAGAACAAGCCAGTGACTAACAGCAGGGACACCCAAGAGGTGATTCTACTATTCAAACTGTTACTAATGGTTCTACTGTCCTCAATTGTTTCAATCTAAGCTGCAATCTTTTCTCTTTATTGTAGGTCATGCTAGAGCAAGGGCTTAAAATGATAAAAATTTTCAAGGAGCACTCCAGCAAAACATGCATTTTGGATGATTTTGGGTTTTATGAGAAGCGGCAAAAGATAATTCAGGAGAAGAAGACTAAGCAACAGCAGTACCAGAAACAGGCAAGATCTTCCTTTAATGCAGTGACAGTTTCTCATCAGCAATTTGTTATGACCTGCATATTCCGTTGTATACAAGTAATATATGTAACCTTATAGTTGATTCTGGTTTACAAGTGCAGGTATTGGAAGGAAGGGCTGGTGATGAGAAGAAAGAACTAGTTAATGGATCACAAGAGTCAGTTGAAGTTGCAACGGATGTGATCAAAGAGCCTACTTCAATTGCTCCGTCCAATGGGGACCTGAAGCATCTAGAGAATGGATCTATTGCCAAATCTGGAGATGACTTAAAGGCAAGTAAGCCAGTTGCCTCGGAGAAAAGAATTACAGTGAATGGGATTGCAAATGGTTGCTAGCTTCTAGCACACACCAGCGGTCCTATGGTCTTGTAAGAATTTGGGCCTAAGGTGTTGTCAGAAGTTTAGTGAACGGTAGAAAATAGAAATGTTGGCAATCACCTTGATCCTTGGGCTGCTGAAGTCAAGCTGTCTTGCTGCTAATTTTTTTTTAGAAGGCTGAGAATCACATTAGGTGGCAAGGCAAAATTAGGCTTTTATTGGAATCCATTTACTTGTGATGGATCTGTTCTTATAGTGGTTAGCTCCTGACAAGTTTTCGTTACCTAGGGAATTTGGGTTTAGGGCTTCTATTTTGGTGGTTTTTATATTTTGTTATTGTCTCTCATTTTTCTTTTATTTTTCTTTTTGCCCCTTCAAATCAATATCCTTCTTATTCTTATTTTTATTTTATATTTTCCGTTTTACCTGTGTGGTCAATTCCTGCCATGTAAATCTAGATCTAGTTTATCTTGGAACAGCTTTGATTGTATTTGTAAGAGAGCTAGAAGCTTGGTGGGGAAAAGTACTTCAAATACAGTTGAGTGAAAGGAGTTTGATCTTTGCATCTATGAAATCATCTTAATCTATTATAATATATATGTTTTTGTAAGTTATATGTTGTCAGATTTAAATGATTAATTGCTGTATAACGCTGCCCAGGGCACCTCCGGGGTTGATCTATTCGAGTTCCTTGATCTTGTTGTACGACATGACGCGTTGATCAATTCCTCTTTGGATCCTATAGTTATGATATTTAGATGCAGATCAACCTTTATCAAAATGTGGCTTTGTGGTTTGATATGTTGTACGACCTTCCAGCAGCACATATTTTGTTTGCATTTGAAGTTATGCGGCATTGCTCCTCTTGATTTGATTTCTCAAGTGGTCGGAGCGATTCTCAAACAGCAAAATCAAAGAGACTCCTTGACCAACCGTTCTGTGAATGTTAAATAACAATAACAATATTATCAAAACCAAAACATGCATAAATCAATGAGACGGTAGTTCACTATTCCGCATTAACAAAAATTTTTAAAGGAAAACAAATCACGATCCAGCAAGTCGACATCGTCGTCGCTTTTTCCACCTTCACTCCGCCAGCAGTTTATAGCTTGTCTTCAAACTCAGATAGAGGTGTCATCTGTTCCTTCAAGCCCTTCCTCTTCCGGATGTCTGTTACAAGCTGTGCTGCTTGAGACCCAGGCTCCAATGGGTCTGAAGACATCATGTCCCAGTGGTCGAACACGCATTGTGGGAAGGCCTGCCCAGATGTGGCAGCCCTCAAAGTGCCTGAGAATCCAAAGGACTCGATAACAGGGAGGTAGGCCTTGATGTTATACAACGGGGTACCAGGCCTCTGCATTTCCTCAAATACATGGCCACGCTTCTGATTAAGCACACTGTAAATACCTCCAAGGGCCTGCTCTGGAGCTTGGATCTCCACCAAGTAAACTGGCTCTAGAAGCCTGGGCTTCGCCGTAAGCTGAGAAGCATATATAACTCTCCTAGCAGTTGGAATGATCTGACCACCACCTCTGTGAATGGCATCAGCATGAAGGACAACATCACACACTTCAAAGCAGATACCCCTCATGTTCTCTTCTGCCATTGCTCCTTCCTTTGATGCCCACTGGAAACCAGCAACAACAGAATCCTTAATTTCATTGAGGTATTGTACTCCCTTACACATATCAACAACCATGTTGGGGCCGGTTGTTTCAGGACCAAAGCACCAAATCTTCTTGGCCAGATCCTTGTCCCAGCCAAACTCTTCGGATAAGATCTTTGCACGAGCTTTAGGATCATCTCTTGGACCTATACGACCCTCATCAATAGCCTCAGCAAGTCCCTCTTCCATAGGACGTGCCTCCATGTAGAGACGGTTGTGCTTGTTGGGGGACTTGCTCATCACCACACGGCAGGACTTCTCAAGGACAGTTTCCCTGAAAGACACTACAGGGTCTGATTTGATGATCTCTGCTCCACCCATGAAATCATCCTGTAGATCCTTCAAACAAATCTCAAGATGCAGTTCTCCTGCACCAGCAATGATGTGTTCTCCGGACTCTTCAATGGTACAGACAACCATAGGATCAGACTTGGCCAAACGCTTTAGACCTTCAACCAGTTTAGGGAGATCAGATGCAACTTTACATTGCACAGCCACACGCACGACTGGAGAGACAGAGAATTTCATAGCACGGATAGGGTGGGCATCAACCTCCTTTTCATTGGTCAAAGTTGCATTCTTAGTAATAAATTGATCCAAACCAACCATGGCAACCGTGTTTCCACAGGGGACATCCTCAACAGTTTCCTGCTTCTTTCCCATCCAAATAACAGTTCTTTGAACACTCTTAACATACAAGTCTTTCTTCTCACCAGGAACATAGTTTGGACCCATGATTCTCACCTTCAGACCAGTTGAGACCTTTCCGGAGAACACACGACCAAAAGCAAAGAATCTACCCTTATCAGAAGCAGGAATCATCTTTGAAACATAAAGCATAAGAGGGCCATCAGGATCACAGCTCCTGATAGCATTTGCATAAGGATCGTCAAGAGGACCCTCATATAAGTTTTCAACACGATACTTCTGGGCCTTAGCAGGAGAAGGAAGGTGAAAGATCATCATTTCCAGGAGAGCATTGCTGGCAGGAAGCCAGGTCTGCATCACACGCTTCATCAAAGCCTTTCCCATCAATTCCTTCTCCTCAGATTTCATTGTAACACCAAGCTTTTGCAACATTGGCCACAATTTATCCTTCTGGTCATTCATGCAAGTCCTGATGATCTGCTTGATAGGCTCATAACAGAACTGCACAAAGCCACGCTTACAGGTCGGAGATCCAGTGCTCTTGCTAGTCCACTTCTTGGTGGCAGGATCAAAGTAGTTCTCACCCCACAGCCTTTCCATCATCTTGGCCTCATCAACACCAAACTTTGAGGCATACATCTTAGCAAAGTTAGTCAAAGTGAAAGCCCATCCATGCAAACCAGCCGAAAAAGCAACAGTTCCTTTCTCTGGGTAGACCTGACAATCACCAAGGAGGGGATCTTCGTATGTTGCCATGATGACATTAGCATTTTCAATGACCCTCTGGAATGTTTGATAAGCCTCCTCACCATCAACCTGGAGCTCAAGGAAGCACCTATCCATCTTATTGACAGTCAATACAGGCCTGATCCTTTCACCCAAAGCCTGGCGAAGCACAGTTTCAGTCTGAACACAAACACCCTCAATACAGTCTACCACCACAAGTGCACCATCAGTAATACGAAGAGCAGCAGTAACTTCAGATGAGAAGTCGACATGTCCAGGGGAATCAATGAGATTGATAAGATATTCATTCCCTTGTCTCTCTCCCTTGTAGTTCTTGAGGGCATCATCACTCATCTCATAGTAAAGGGAGATACCAGTAGATTTAATTGTGATACCACGCTCCGCCTCATCCGCACGGGTATCAGTCATACGGACATCACCAGCAACTTCTTGCGCTATAATACCGGCAGCAGCCACAAGAGAGTCTGTAAGTGTTGACTTGCCTGCAAAGCAACAGTAGAGAGATTAGAACACCAAAAAACAAAATCTCATCTACACCCAGAAGATTATGCGGCGACAATAGATATGTTCAAAAGACAGAAAGAAAACATCAGGGGCATATATAAAATAGCTCTTGAGACATTACACATACTAAATATAAATAAAATGTATTGCTATAATATAGAGCCAAAATGCAGGTGTTAGTGGCAATCTGTAGAAGTAAGGTCAGTGATGACAAATATTTCCATCCCAGGATAGAATTGCAAAAGGAACTAATACCATGATCAACGTGAGCAATAACAGACATATTACGGATGTTGTGCTTAAAGTCCATAATACGACGGAGCCCCTCAACGGTAAACTTCACCTGCAAATACCAAAAATCTTTCTGTAAGCATCAACACCACGCAGATGAAACTCACTTCATCAGAATGATTAAAGAACAAATGGACTTACCATCTTGTCTGGCCTTTAGAATTCACTCCCGCTTCTAATAGAAAAAGCTGCACAAAGAAGAAGGAAAAAAAAAACACTGGTGAAATTTTTTATATCATGGTCTTAAATTTGAAAATTAGTAGAAGTAGCATCAGGTTATGAATATAATTGACAGTCATGCAGAACAAATAAGAATCGATGGGTACACTAACTTATGCAGCAAGGATGATACAAATAAAGTTAGGCTCTATAAGTGCAACAAAATGGAAAAGAAATGATTCGCAATAGATCTGAATAAGTCCTCTTATAAGTACTACCGAAGAAGTCTAGAAATGCAAACCCAAAATTCAATGAACTGAACAAGTTATCTAACGTCCATCAGTACAATATGCTTGGAGGTGAAGGATACCAGCATCTAAACACACAAATTAAATGAACACTCAAAAAAATAAGTTCTATCTATAATGAAAATCACAGGATTCATCAAGATTTAGAAACGAAATCATATACTTCAACTAAACCTTTATATGCTTGGATTTAAGCTATTAAAAGAAACAAAAGCTATGAACAACCATTCCAAGCCATCAAATACTTATAGAAGAAAACTTCAAGATTCACATCAACAGGCATCATCATTATGTCCTAAATCCTAGACAAATCAACTACATATTCAGCAAGTAAACACTAAGACATCACATAATTACATCGAATATCAGCTGTTGCTAGATCCAAATCGACAACAATAAAGAGAACGGAGGAGAAAAAAAATAAGTGACAATATACGAAGAATAAAAAGAATGAGAAATAGGGTGACATACCAGTCAACGAAGGAGAGGGAGACGGCGATAGAAGAGAGGGTTTTGAGGCTCTCTCTTCAGTATTGATATAGGAAATGAAAGCCACGGCTGAGGTTTGATGAAGGTATATATGAGAGATTCTGTAGTGTATTCGCTGTCCTAGGGTTTGCTCCGTGGACCCATATAAGCATGGACCAAAAGACGGCAATCTATTGTGCTCAACTGGGCTGAGCCACGCCGGCCTAGTAATTGCTTTATGAAAATCTTTTTAAGCAATCAAAATAAAGACGCAGGCCTTTTTCGTTATGACCGTGGATTTAAAAAAAAAAAAAAAATTGGTATTCTGAAAAGTGAAAACCAGAAATAGTTTTTCATTCCTTTTCTTTCTGATTCGTAGAATGCGTTAAGATGAAGGAATCATCTGGCAATAAGAGAAAAAGAAGCAATCAAAAATTTGCAGAAAGAAATAAAGAAATGTAGTCAGTATTTTGCTCCGTCTATAAGGTTACAACAACAAATGAGCGAATGATCCCTCACATAAAAAGGAGCATATGCCTATTCTAATACGTTGGCTAGAAAAAT
>CANXYI010028300.1:0-10035 GCA_948208565.1 Hura crepitans
TTGACCTAATAACTACTCATAATTCCATTTAAATTGGCAGTAATTGCTGAACTCCCATTTCTAAGAGATTGGCCTTTGTTAAATACACTTTTTATGTGACTTTTATTAAGGAAAAATCAAAACCATTTTATTAAGAACACACCAATTAATTAGATAGAAAATCATTAATGTGAAGTTAGGATTTTTACATGTAAAACAAGTTATTTCTTTACCTATTACAACCTAAATTAACTAAAAGAAATAAGAAGTACAAAACCAAATGGACAAATAAAGAATAAGTTATTTGGTCCCATCTCTTCGTCGATAAGTTCGTGTGGACTTAATATAGCCTTTGGTCTATGTTTGTGAAAACTACAACATGTCATGAGAGTAATGTTCATCTAAACCTCATATTCAACAAAAATAGTTAAATTTTATAAAACTTAAGGGAAAATGATTAGTAACCCAGGTAAAGGTCCACGAGGACCTAACAATAGTACGAAACAAAATGATAACATATTATATGCAAACATGGATAGTCTTAGGTCATGCTTTCATGAAGATTACAACTAAATAGATAATAAAATAAATTATGCAATAGAGGAACACAAATACATCATAACAATACACATAAGGTCTAGATTTCAAAACATAAGTCCATGCAAACTTTAATCTTTATTAAAAAGGGAGTCCGTCCAAACCATACATTAGTTTCAGAACATCAACAATATGCATATTAAAGAATGGAATTGTCATACAACATGACAACATAAAGGCATGCCAACATAATAAATAAAATACATTAACACATAGCATATAGAACAAACAAAATATTGTAATCAAATAATAGTCTACATGAACATTAAATCATGCACTAAGGTAATTCTATGTAGTTAGAGCATCAATTCCATAATAATTACATCATTTTAAGGGACAAATTCATACTATAAAAACAACTTAAAAAATTATCCTACTCTTATAATTGGTGTGGGGATTACATAGAACCAACTCACATGTTAATTAATCTTAAGAGATCATTGATTTACAGAAGCAAAGGACACAAATGAATGGTAGTGATAAATAAGACAAGCTTCAAATCTTACTTTTAGAATAAGCTTCAAGCAATAACATAAAAGGTTAGGTTTTGAAAAGAAAATTACTTTTAGGGTAGACTAAAGTCTAATAGATCGAGTCTGGCTTTAGAGTCAATGGCTAGACTCTTAGAACAATAGTTTTTAAGGTCTCCTCCCCTAATTCTCCCTTAAGAGAGGGTATTTATAGGTTTAGTGGTAGCTCTCCCATTTAAAAGAAGGAGAATCCTGATAGGATTAAGAAATAGAGTCCAAATAAAAAGTTCACACTTCTAGAAGATTTTTGATGACATATCAATGCAGACCTTGGTTGATGTGTCTATGTAGACCTAGGCTTTAGGTATACCCCAATGATTTATGGGGCTTAGGCCTTGGGCCTACTTTTAGGCTTAGTCTATTATAGTTCATGCAGACGTAGGTTTTGGATCATCCTAGTAGACTATGGGCCATAGGCTAGGTTAGGTCTTGATTGGTTAGTATGGGTCTCATAGCATTAAGTTCGGGCAAACTTATACTAAGATGGTCCGTAAAGACTGGGGTTCTAGGTTACTTGCTTTATTACTTGAGCCTATCTTTAGTTATCCTCATAAGCCCAAAAGGTAGGGCATCTACATTAGGTCCTAATACTACTAAATATAACACACTCATGTCCTATGTGTGGATCTAAATAAGGAAAGCTACAATTAGTCATATCAATATATATTCCATTATTATTTTATTAGACATTTGGATATAATTTTAACTTACAAATTTTTAAGTTCACTTTACTCTTATTAAGTGATTTATTAATTCAATTTACTAATAGGGTCATGGTATTCAAAAATTTGGTAACATAAAGCATGTCTAAGAGTATTGCCCCAAATGGTACTTACATAAAACATCATTCCCAATATATTTATGACTCAAATGCAAACTCCAATATCAACATCAAGCATAGTTTCCTTCACTAACAACTAATCTCATATTTGTTTAAATATACAAATTCTAACAATCTCAAAATATATAACAAACATTTCTTGCATAAATCTTAAAACCATTTTATATGTAACATTATTTAAGTTATATATTTACAATCTTCCATTTGAGTAAACCTTAATACATACATCTCAAAATAAATGTATACATACATATGAGATTTGATAACATAAATAAAATAACAAAAAGAACACTATCTAGCAAAATGAATTCTTTTATATCTTTTATCTAGTAGGACTTTTATATCTAAGACAACTATTTTCTTCTTTCTTCACTTTATCTAAACTTATACATCACAAAAGAGAAAATGATGTGCTAAGCACTAATCTTAGTTTGTGTTCTAACTTTACAAATAAAGCATAATTAATGTAAACAAACAAATGCATTTACATTAAATTAATATTCTTATATGCATTATTAGGTTCTTAAGTTTCTATTATGCATATTGATTAGCTGAAATTTCCATTATTATAATTCTTATTATCATAACTTATATATTGATTTCATTATATTAAAACCATACAATTTAAGTGCATTTAACATTTTCAATTATTTATTAACAAATTCAATTCTTAATATAGCATTTTACTTACATATTTATCATTACAAAATTTTAACATTTTCATTATTTTGTTGCACTATCTATTTGTTCTTTATTTGAGTTGCCCCAATAATCCTATAGAAGCCATTAGTAGATAAGGATAATGAGAAATAATAAGGGAACAATGTCTAATAAGGTATCAAAGTACCCAATCATATGGATAACTATTAATTAGTCCAATATCATAAGTTAATAAATGAAAATAATAAGGCATATATTGCCTAAAGACGATAGTTTTAATGATCAGTAAGTTCAAAATGAGCTAAACAATCTATAATCCCTAATTGCTAACCAATCTATCTTAAACTATAATAACTATTGTATGTCTATCAAAGCATTAGTATTAATTTGTTTCCATTCCTTTTAGTGTATGCATTTAATATTATGTCTACTCATTTCCTTAAATTTCAATTAAGCATTATGTAACCAAACTGATAATAAAATTTTCCATAATAATATAGTAATTACATGATAATAATAATAATAATAATTCTTATCACAATATAAAGGTGTATATATATATATATATATGTATATATATATATATAATCACATTAATTTTTTGATTTTAATACACACACGCGTACATATAATTTCAGTTCATATTAGTTCTTCATTCAAATATATTCAATTTCCATTATTTTACTTTTATTGTTCTTTATACTACCTTATTTTTGATTTTGTCCAACAATTTGTGAAAATTTTATTTTAGTCCCTAAATTATTACTGCTTTCAATTTTTGGTCCATATTAAAAAAAATTTTCCCATTAAGAATTTTCCTTAATTAGGGCTCATTAATTTAGCCTAATTCCAAATTTAATACAAAACTTAATCAATCCATTATATAAATCATGCTTTAAAAATAAAGCTAAGGGGTATACTTAATAAATTTGAGCTTTAAAATCCTTTTTCATCTCTTTAAAGACTCAATCACCATCTAAAGTACCATTTCCTTTATTACTTTCCATCCCTTAGTTTCTCTTTAAAAATTCATAATAAATTCATGTTAACATAAAATCCAACTTGAATCCTTAGATATGCAATTGGGATCTTGATTAATATAAATCATTAAAACTTAAAAGAATTGAAAATATATTTACTTGGCATTATTCACCACTTTAAAACCTAAATATTAAGCATTTAAATTTGAATATGAAACTTGATAAGGAAATTGGATGCTAGAAATCAATGTTTGGAAGTAATTTTGTAAAAAAAAATAATTAGAGAAAATGAAAGAAATTAATAGGGATGGGAGGTGAAAGTGGCATCGACCACCATTGATAGAGGAAGAAGAATTTGGTTGATTTTTTTTTTTGGTTGAAAGTTCAAGAATTAGCCTTTTTTATACTACGATGAATCTATAGATACGAGTTAAATGTTTTTATCTAATGGTTGTAATTCATTCCTACACTTAAATATCTAGATTTATTTTCTTTTTGTTTTCTTTTTCATTTAATTTTAATTCTTAAATTTATATATCCTAAAAATATCTTTGTTTTATGAATTTATTTTCCAAAAAATTATTTTGATTTCAGTAAATTTTAACTCAGTTAAATTGGGTCAAAACTACCATAAAAAGGGCAACAACTTTGATAAGTTACTAATCACTCAAAAACCATAACTTGAATTTTATTTTCCATCTTTAATCACATTAGTGATCTTATTTTCTTTTCAAATTTACTGCGAATATAAATCTGATTAAGACTTATTACTAGCAAAAAATGTACTACTCTAGTTCTCAAAAGTACTATTCATGACATGAAATTTTTGGGATGCTACAACCAGCTTAACAAAGTATTAAAACACTTTGATTAGATCAAGGTAGTGAATACTCAAACTGAGAATCTCAAAGTTATCTAAGAGATAATAGAAAATTATCTCAATGGACTCCACTATATATACCATATCATAATGGTATATCTAAAAAGAGAAATTGAATCGTATTAGACATGGTTCGATCCATGATAAGCCTTGTATTAGGGCTTGATTATGCATTTAATAAAGATCCAGCTAAATCAATTGATGTTAAACCATATGAGATGTAGTAGAATAATTAGCCAATTTTTTCTATCATGAAAGTATAGGGTTGTGTTGCTTATATGAAAAGAACTATGTCAAATAAGCTAAATGCTAAATCTATTAAGTGCTTATCCTAAAGAGTCCATGTGACACTATTTTTAGAACCCTTTGGAATAAAAGTTATTTATTTTAAAGCAAGCTATCTTTTAGGAGAAAAAGTTCTTTTAAAAAAAAATTATATGAGTAGAATAGAACTTGATTTTTAAGATCCATAAATATATAATGATCAACCAATTAATCTCAAACCTGTTACTTATACTAATGAAGTAATAGAAGAATCTATTATTACACAAGCTCTTAGACTTTATGCTAGAGTACATTTTACTCCTTAGAGATAAAGATTTTTCATTAATGAGAACAAAGATGTAACACTAGTAGAAAATGATGAGCCTATAAGCTATAAAGATGTTCTAAAGAGTTTAGAATTAGAATATGGCTTAAGGCATTGAAATCTAAAATGGATTCCATGTATGATAGCCATGTATGGAATTTGGTTGATCCACCGTTGGGTGTAAATGGATCTTTAAAAAGAATACTAATAAGGAAGGTATGTGATCACTTATAAGGTATGCCTTATTACTAAAGGCTATCATCAAATACATAGAATTGAGTTTGATGAAATCTTTTCACTAGTAGCCATGCTTAAATCCATTAAAATCTTACTTGCTATCACCACTCAATATGAATACAAGATTTCATAGATTGATGTGGAAATTTGGCTAAAATGTAAATGGCATAACTCGATGGCTTTATGTCTAATGATAGCAATAAGGTATACATATTAAAGCAAACATCTAGGAGCTGGAATATCCATTTTGATAAGATAATCAAAAAGTTTGGTTTCTTGCAAAATGTGGATGAACCATATGTATGTAAAAATGTTATTGGGATTGTAATCATTTTTATTGTGTTATATGTCATGACATATTACTCATAGGAAATGATGTCTCACTCCTTCAATTAATCAAGGTTTGTTTTTCTAATCAATTCTCTATGAAAGACCTTTAAAAAGCAACCTATATTTTAGGGATCAGGATATATAGAGATAGATTTAAAAGTTTGTTAGTTCTTTCATAGTTTATATAAATAGGTAAAATTCTAAAGAAGTTTAACATATATCCCTCAAAGAAATTGTTTATTCCAATAGTTTATGGGAAATTCCTTTCTAAATCTATGTGTGCCAAAACATAAGAGAGGGTGAATGGATAAGCAAGATCCTATACTCATCTACCATAAGATTTATCATATATGTTATGTTGTGTCCTTGACCCAATATGTCTTTTGCTCTAAGTGTTATTGGCAAATACTAATAAGATCATAGAGAGGAATATTAGGTGGCTATAAAAAATATTCTTAAGTAATTAAAAGGACTAAATATATGTTTTTATTATATAAGAGTTCAATTAATAGCAATTAGGTGATGGTACTTTTTGTAATTTTAATAAAATTGCATAGTATTTTTATTTGCAATTTATTTTTTTATAGCTTGTTCTTCACTCAATTACTATCCATGTAAGAAAACTAGCTTTAGGCTACTAGAATGGGTTGTAAGGGCTATTGAAGTAGATAAACATAGACTAGACTTTAGGCATATTTAGGACTAATTTGTAAGTTATATCCTTTAGAGCTTATGTAATAGGTATTTTTTTCATTTAACATGTGAACCTCATTTGTTAGTCAAATGGCATTTCTTTATTGCACAGTGCTTATATTTATTCATTTACTTAATTGTGAATCTTAAAATATGTAATAAAGTTCCTGATACATAACACAGTATAAAGGCATTAATAAAGGAATTCACTATATGAGATGCTTATTGTATGAAATTGCTATAATACCATAATTGCTCTTAGTCATAGTATTCATAAGATAAGACTTTGTTAATATAGATAAACTAGTACATGTCATGCTCTATGCATAGGTCGAGTAGTTGATCTCATAAGATATCGGCATAGTTGATGCTTAAGGTTAACATGTTGATACTTGTCTAGGAAATAAGTACACTAGGGACCTAACATGAGATCATTCATATGGATATATGTTTTATGTTAATGAATAAAGATCTCATCATATCAATTGTACAAATATCTTTAGACTTAAGGTTACTAACTATCTTTAGTAATAAGTGCTATACTTTGAGTTTGGTGCTTTTACCTCTAATCATGAGGTATACATAGTTAGGAGATTAAGTATAACATAAGGTACTTGAAGGTAATTGAGTGATCAACAAAGTATTTAACACCTCAAATGATTTTAAAATCTCACAGTTCTAGGTCACTATCTTTATTCAAGAATCTTTAGCTAGACTAAAATTTAAGGTGAATGGAGTTCACAAAATCATTTTGGGAATAAAGATAAATGTCATTAGAACAATATGTTCAAGGGTTAATTCAGCATACTTAATTAAGCATTGAGTGGACATAAGTTTGTACTCAAATCAAGATGAGATAAAGAATGGTGAAAGGAGTTTATTACATGGCAACTCTATATGAAAGGGCTAAGTCAAACCATTTGACTTTCTATCACTTCAATAGTCATTATGCTCAAATAGAAGCCTTTATGACTTTATAATAGTGAATCTATTAATGGGATTTAATATTAATTTAATTAAATTAAATCATAAAATTCTAGTTCTACTAGGATTCTGATTCAGTACTATACTGCCAATGTGCATTAGAAACCCAAAAGGTCACATCGATAAGAAAAAATTAATGAGTTAAAACTACAAAGTATTTAATGATATTGGATGCCATTAAATAAGAACAAATAAAATAAGAAGGCTTATTGGGCTTGGGGCTCAAGAGAAAAGCTTAAAATATTAATTACGTGTTAATTAAATGTCTTAAATGACTATGCCATAAATGGGCCTTTTAATTAATTAATTAAAATTCTATTTTTTAATCAACATTTTAGTGGTTTAAAAGCTGAAAAATCTGATCTAAGGGTGAAAAAAATCTGTCTAAAATTTGTTCACTAAGAGGGAGCCTTGATAGAGAGAACAGTTCTTTACTATTGTGGCAAATTCACCTCCTTTTAAGCCTTCTCCTCTTTATTTCTTCTTCAATTTTATTTATCACTAGCATATAAAAATAAAATTCACTTGTGAGCTTCTCGAAAAGTTATCATTGAATTTTCTACTAGTGTGGATACCTTAAAGGTGTTCCCAAGAGGATCACTGTGGTTTGTGACAATCTAGTAATGTGAAAAGTTGCAAATTGGAATCGTGCAGAGAACATATGGTAAATTCTTATTCTTTGATTTCTTTAAATTTTTGTTTTTTATTTTCTAATGTTCTAACCTTTGCTGGACATCCATGGATGTTTAATTTTCACTACACATGAGTGAATAAAAGCCCACACAGTCTTGCTTTTCCTGCATTATATTTTTTGTATTTTTCTTGTATTTTGTATTTTTATTTATTATTCATTAATGTTTTTATTTCTATTTGTTTATTTCTATGTAAATATTATTAATGCATTCTTTAACCTTTAATTATTTAATTATTATTATTATGTTTTTTAATTTCAATTTTTTTTATTTATTTTTTTAGATTTCAAATTTTCTTTAGTTAATTATCTAATTAGACTTAATAAGTTTCATATTGCCTATTAACTAATTTAAATATTTTTAATGACAATAATCAAAACTAAAAAATAATAAAGCAACAATTATCTCAAATTTCATTTAATTAATTAATTAGATAGATTTCAATAATAAGTTTTATGTTAATTAAATTATCCATTATTTAATTTAAATATTTAAATGATAATAATCCATATTAAATAATAATAATAATAAAATGATAATTACAAAATAGGAAAGAAAATTACAATATTTATAATAAACTATTAATAATAATAATAATAATAATAATACTTTTGAATAGCAACAACAGTAGTAGTAGTTAGGGTGGCAAAAATTTACTCGACCTGTGAACTTTACACATTTGACTCGAAAAAAGTTGACCTAAACCCTACCTAATTTGCTATTGACTCATTTATAACCCAGCCTATTTGACCTGCAAGAGGACCTAATTTGACTTGTTTGGGTAAACCTATTTATAACCTGCTTGTGACCCGTTTATCTTAGTTTTGATTTTGTAACTTTTATATAATGTGGATTATGAAAGTAATTATGTTTGGATTATGAAAATAATTATTTTTACATGTTATGCATGCATTTTTCATTTTTAATAAAAATTTTTAAAAAATAATTTCATGCAACTTGATCTATTTGGGTCAACTTGTTTAGGTCATGACCTATTTATGACTCGTTTAACAATGATCCATTTAGATCATAACCCGACTAAATCCAACTTAACCTATAATTGACTCTTTTATGACTAAACCCATCATGACCGGCCTGATTCATTTGCCACCTATTGTTGTATTAATGGTAATGATCTTTTTTTTTAAAGTAATACTTGACAAAATAATGATATTAAGAATAAGATAGAGATTTATTTAAACTCAAATTTTAAAATTATTTTTTTAGTTATAATTCATTTGACTTGTATAATTTTTATGAATTAACAAGTTAAATCTATCTAATATTTATGGATTGTTAACTTAGGATAATTTATTACTAACTTATGTATCTAAACTATATGATAATAACCTTATTGATCATACTTTTTATATCCCCTTTTATATATAAGCATATTTATTAATAAAAAATTACTCATATTAAGATATTTACTTCCTATATAATGATTAGTATTTATATTATTAATTATTCACTCAGATGAAAATAGGTATCTACATATGGTAACTAGACCCAAAATTTAACTATATGTTTAATGAGTTTATAAAGGTCCCAATTTTGATACTAACTTGTTGTCTTACTTTGACATCAGAGATATGCATGCAGAGAAATTCATGATAACTAAAGCTATATTTCCTAATGGTTAAAATACCTGAGTGCATGTAGGTGTGCAAGGATGGAAAACAACATAGGATGTTATGCCCCTTGTAATGCCTAAAAATCCTAAGTTTATGAATAATACTTCATGGGATATGAATAGTGTTTCTCAAAACCCAGGTTATACTAATTCAATTGGATAAAATTATTAATTAAAAATTTTTTTTAGCAAAATTTGAAATAAAAGCAAATTTTTTAGTTGGTTAAAAATGCAACTAAAGTTTTTACAATAGTGTACTATGAATAGTAACTTAGTGTAAGCTGAATGATAAAATATTTTGTTTATGCCAAAAATGACCTAAGAATAGCACAACCTGATGCTCAAAAATTCCAAATAATCCATTAGTAATGGAATTGGACTTTTTTGAAGTTCAAGAAGCATTATAAAAA
>CANXYI010028308.1:0-10420 GCA_948208565.1 Hura crepitans
ATCGTTCTCCCTTTGACGAGTTCGAAACAATTTCCAAAATAGGGCGCACAAGGAATCAGAACAAGGGAAAGGGAAAATTAAACGAATTAGATTTCCCTGTTCATCGTCCCGTGACGCGATCCTGTTCCAGCAATCGTAACACTCACCATCACACAACCATATATTTCATTTGCAGTTAGTGTAGTGTGCCAGTTCCTTCATTCACCATGTAATAGTCATTGGAATGCAGCAATAAGAGTTCTCTAGGACATCAAAGGGAATCCAAGACAAGGTGTCTTGTGTGAACATAAGGGACACTCACAAATTGTTGGATACTCATATGTTGATTGGGTAGGTTCTCCTTCAAACAGAATATCCACTTCAGGCTATTGTGTTTTGATTGGTGCAAACCTAATATCATGGAAGAGTGAAAAGCAAGAAGTAGTTGCAAGGTCTACTGCAGAAGCGAAATATCATGCCATGGCCTTAACTACATGTGAATTAATTTGGTTGAAACAATTGCTTCAAGAACTAAGGTTTGGAGAAGTCAAGCAAATGCAATTGATTTGTGATAATCAAGCTACCTTGCATATTGCCTCAAACCCGGTCTTCCATGAAAGAACAGAACATGGAGATCGATTGCCATTTCATCAGGCAAAAGATTGAGTTAGGGTGCATTGCTACCAGTTTTACCAACTCAAATCACCAACTAGCTGACATTCTCGCTAAATCCCTCAAGGGCCCTTGGATTGAATATATTTGTAACAAGCTAGGAGCATACGACATGACGCTCCAGCTTGAGGGGGAGTGTTAAGATATTATTGCTGTAATTAGGGGCTGTAATCAAGGAGATTATATTCTGTTGTAATTAAGCAACTAGACAGCAGTAGATCACTATAATCAGACAGCTATAGGATACACAGTAATTTTTTTTTTTTTCTTTTATACTTGTATTTGATTAGTATAAATACCCTATGAGGCTTGAGGGAATAATCAAGCCAGTTAATTCTGCCTATTCTTCTCTTTTCTCTCTCTATATTTCTCAAGTTTGAATGATTTAATAAACATAAAACGTTTCATCAGCAATATATTGAAAATTTTGCTTAACATTTTCATGCTAACAAATGATGCTCAACTTTCAAACAAGAGCAGCGAACTTACATGTGAAGTGAATCAGTTAGATAATCCATGTGCACCAACTCCAAATCCATCATATCTTTGACCTAAAATTAACAAAACTCAATTACCAATCAAATGGAAAACATGAGAATGAGGTCATCTCAGAGAAATCATGGTAACCAAACAACAATAGTAACACATATCAGCAAAAGTAAATTTACAGTTTCTCACAACAATATGGAACCATGGGGTTGACGACAAGAGCACTTGGAATTGAGATTTTAGAGCCATTTCAATAGTCATTCTGGGTGCCCAAATGGCAATTTAAATAGGTTGATAGACCTCCTAAAGTTATATCTCTGATTATTCATCCTAGAAATAAGAGAAATTATGCACTTATCAACAGAGATTAAGCATTAAAGTTTGAAGACTACCACCCAAATCACATTCATCTTAAGCAGCACAGAATAAATATTAAACTACCGGGAAAAGAAATGGATAAAGCTGTTACACACAAATCTACCAAATATAAACAGCACTGGGAGACCAGAATGAAGAAGCAAGAGCAAGGTTCAAACCTTGTACTTAAGGCTGTTAAGAAATCTGCCCCATGATATGTGAGACAACTGTGACAGCACATATTGCTGTAAAGTAGAGACAAAATGATTGAGCTGGTGCCTGTCATTTATTTGAGAAATAACATAGTTATAATTTTCATTTCATAAATGGAAAAAAATTCTTGTTTATATTCATTCACATTAAGACCTCCAGTATGAGCACCTTAGCAGAACTCCAATAAGAAAGTCCAAAGATATCCCTATAAAACCATGTCAAATAAGCAGACCCTAGATGAATGCACAAATATTGTTTACCATCATTGACTAGATCCAAAAAGAAGCTTTTACAGATTAAAATGCTTTTCTTTCTTTATGCGCCCTTCTACAAATTTTTATGAATATATGCACATTTTTCATGAAAAGTAGGTTATGAGAAAATAATGGATGTACAGCACCCGGCAAGCAAAGCAGTCACTCATAAAAGGTGCATTATGAAAAATAAAATAACTATAACAATATTTGCGTATAAACAGAAAAGTTGGATACCTCATGTTCATCAATATATTAAATAGATACACTTCCCTTTCATGTGCTGCAGAATGACTACGTCTACCAAGGATGTGCATCACATCCTGTAAAAGACAAAAAAAATCTAATATACAAGTCAAAGCCAATTGCATGATCTCTGATTTAAAATCACATTGTTGGAGATTGACATTGAGTTATTCCATTCAAGTTTCTAAAACTGATTCTACTACAACCAAAAATTTTAATTGAAGGTCTTCTTTCAAATCCATTTATATGTGAAATACGACATTGCAATAGTTTTCAGTTCTGATTGGATCACAAAAAGTTAGGTCTAAGCAATTAGCTTGCATTCAACATTAACAATCTGAAAACCAGATGGATACATCAAATAAACAAAAATAGCCATTGAAAGTAATTTGTGAAACAGCCAAAATGAAGACTTCCAGTAAAATCATGAATGGTGCAGTTTAGTTAGACCTTTTCAACAAGCAATAACTACTTGACATAAAAAGTAATAGCTGGCATCCGATCATCTCCTTAAAAGTAAAAATCTAAAAACCACAAGGGTTAAGACAAAACATCAAAACAGATCATGCTACAAAATATGCAAATAAATACAAGAAAAAAAAAAGGTAATCGAGGAACAGTACCTTCAAGTAGCACCATATATCAGTCAAAGAGAAAACAGCAAGCTTCACTTGTATCAGAAAATTGAATATATCAGCATATATTTTTAAAGCATTTTGAGTTAAAACAACACTGACAGGCCAATCCACTTGGTATCCCAAACCCAAAAAATCAAAAGAATGAACTCCTGTCACATTGACCAGCTCAATATCAGTAAACAATTAAGAAAAAAAATTAAAGAAGAAACAAAAAGCATAATATCTGAAGCTACCCTGTTATCATAGCTAAACAGTAATCATTTTAAGGACTAACAGTTTCAATTGTCAGTAATCGCGAAAAGCTCTTCAATCATCTAGGAGCCTCCAGGCCTCTTGGATTAGGGAATTAAAAGGTCAAAATGACAACCATTCAAAGGGCACAATATATGAATGTTCATAGTGTCAATAAAATAAGTAAATCAATAAACAAACACATAAATAAAAGACCTCATGAAAAACTAAAAAAAACAAAAAAAGAATAAACAAGAAAAAGGTTGCCTGAGCCTTGAGATAAAAAAAGTTGCCCGGGCCTTGAGATAAGGCATGTGCCTTAGGAAAGGCCTAGTCAAAAATGCTTCTAGGTCCATGGCAGATTCAGCATTATAGCTGAAAGTGGACCTTCATATACCCTTGGTTTTCTTCTGCCTTTCTACATGTATAATGCCTATGCTTGAAGTGGCAAGGAAAAAGAAATTCACCAATTGAAGATGTTGAAAGGGGCAATGTGGCATTCCCTTTAATGTACACAAACAGCCGCTCCTTATTGAGGTCTTGTTCACATGAAGACCTCTGAACTGACATCTTAAGGAATCCTTGAATTTCTGAGACTCTTTGTTCTGCCTCCGCAGCATACCATTTCTGTTGTCTCAAGTGAAAATGTAATGGATTTAATGAGTAATTTGTAAAACAAAATAATACCAATAAGAAAAACATGAAATGTGGTCATCGGGAAGAGTACATGATGCCAAAGGGACTTGATAAACAGATCTGCCCAATCTGCTAATTCCATAAAGTAGTATCGCCTCAGCGCCAGTAAATGCTCATGCAAATCAAACCCTTCAAGTAGCTTGATTGCTAATTTACTGACATACTTGTACCTAGCATTGTTAAGAGAATACATAATAGCACTGCATATTGTGATTATTCTTCCAAAAACAGTATATTGAACATGAAATAGAAATAATTTTCATATATGTGCCATGAATAAGAGAAAGAAAGATGATGAGTAGTGTAAAAAAAAAAAGAGCCATGAGAACGGTGAATCCAGGAAAGAAGAAAACTATCAGATTTAATGATAATTTCAGTGTATTAAGATTATCACAATCCACATGTTCATTAAAATTTTTTGCAATAATAAAATATCACTTTCCACAAGAAACTTTTGAGAACTGACACCTTTAAAAGGTTTCTATTCTTTTTGGATGATGACCTCTATGAAGTTCATTGAAAAGGTTCCTGCATGACTCTCAAATGATGACCTCTATGAAGTTCATTGAAAAGGTTCCTGCATGACTCTCAAAGGATGAAGACAGGCACATTAAAAGGGAACATCAAGGATTGCTAACCTAACAACCTCTAAGCTCAGAGCATAGGGTTTTGACAAGAACCAAAGGAATTAATAACCAGCCAAATCAAAGAATAAAGGAAGAATTGGATACAACAGTTAAAGGAAAAGGAAACAAAAAAAAATTATGCAACTGGATTCCACATATGATTATATTCTCAAGTGAATGGAGAAAAAGAGAGAGAAAGAAAGAGATGGGGGGAGAGAGTAATAGATCTTGAGCTCTTTGGACTGGATAAAAAACACATGCAACGGACCCTGAGGATAGATACATAAACTATGTGCAAGTTTTGAAAATTTTTACAAGTAAGAAAGGAAAAAGATTGCTCTTAAGCTGGAGAATACAAGGAAGAATCCAGAACAAAGAGAAAACAGGAAGATAAAAAGGAAAAAGTGATCAAATACAATAAAGATGTATTCAAATGCTTCTACCAAATGGAAGAACTAAGTGACAATATTATAACATTGCACCCCCATGATGGGAAGCCTTCATGCATATTGAAATCACCAAACAATTAGTCATCCTTGTAATGTAAGAAGACCATGCTTTTCCCCCATCTTGTAGCGTGCAACGTTGGAAACCTTTTGCACACCCTTCTACATCCTCAACCCCACATCTACCTGGAAAATAGTCTCCCTAGTTTAATACACCAAAATAAATCATGCACTAGAACAGAAAAATTTACTGACAGCAGGAATAAGCCAATGTAGTTAAAGCCACATATATGTTCATAAACCAAATATTTTGTCAGGCTTAAGACAAGAACCAAAAAGCAATTAATGAATTCAAATACAAAGCAATTGCTCAGTATTTTCTTGTACATCTGGTGCAGATTTACACATACAAATCAAATCATTTACATGCTTAGATGCAGACGTGGTTATCTATTATTCTAAAGCCAATGAAAATGACACAGGATACTGAAGCAAGATCTCCTGCAGCAAGCATTTGTCAATAATGAAATCAACTGGCATCTCAAACACGGCTGCTAAACTCTCTTTCCATTCATCAGCACTTTCCTTCGGTCCGTAAGTAAAACTATTAAGCTGACTCTCCCAACTTCTCCCACCAAAAACAGTTGATAGAATAAGAGCTTCCCAGTCTTCTTCCATCGTGTCCAAGGGTAAGCTAGGAGAAGTGGTTCTGCCATTACTTACAAAGACACTACCTCCAACATTGTCTTGTTTTCCTGGGTTGCAACTCTTATCAGAAGGAACCTGATACCCAATATCATGTCTTGAACTTGCATTTAATTTCTCTTCAGATACTTTAAAAGGATTTTCTACAGTTGAAAAGTCAAAGCAAGGTAATGAATATCCATAAGCTAAGCTACTGTTCTGTCCTGGTTTCACCATTGGGTAGAAGCACACATTTTTTCTCAACATTGGGTTTGCACTGAAAATATTGCTGTGGTAATTATTCTTCCATATTTGCAATGTAAATGAATTTGAAGTATTCAAAGCATTTTTAAATTTATCAATCCCCATGTCTTCTAATGGAACATCTTCAGTAGATGTTATTTTTCTAAAATCTAAAAGGTTTTTATTCAAAGAGTCATTATCTGCTGTGTTCACTTCCAGGTCTGAGCCACATTGACCTAACCTCTGGTAATATTGATAGTGATTGTAATCAGAGAAAAGATTATTTGGAAGGCCTGGTGACCATCTATTATCCATAAACCTATATGCATGTCGGGAACCAGACAAACATGAGAAGTTTGGCACTGCTGGACCTAGAGGCTCAAGCATGTGATGTTGAGTTTTTCCCTTACTACAGGATTGCACAAAATTGTCAAGAGCATTATTCTTTTGAAAATATCCAGGTATACTGTTTCCTATACCATGTGAGCTTTTCCTTTGAATAGACTTTTTCAATATTTTCGCTACAGAGTTGCTCATAGAAAACCTTAAGGAAGATAAATATTGTTTTTCAAGTTCAACCAAACTATTGGGACACTCGGAGAGTTGCTCTGCCTTGGATTCCTCATCAGAACCACTTAAAGATGAACATTCAGATGCCTCAGATGTATCCAAGCAATACAATTCATCTCTTGTACTTGAGTAGTTAGACCTGAAGCAGAAATACCCAACAATAAGCCAACCTATAATAGCAATTGAAAATGGAAAATGAGCCACAAAATCAGAAGAAAATGGAAGTACTACATCAATCAACTTAATTCAGCTGATAGAAGATATCCTAACAATCTCAGATTCAAAACCATTTTGGACAGTGTAGGTTTCTATAAATAATTCAATTCAGTTTCAGGTCCTAAACTTTTAAAATTGAATTAACTTTAATTCAAATTATCAAGAAATACCCTCTCACACATGGGCCACACATCAAATATAAGTGTAAAGAGATGAGAAAGAGAGAGAGATTACACATTTGAGTCCCATTTATCAGATGTCGGATCAATCAAACTGCCATTTAAAGTGAGTGACATTTCACGCTTTAAACCTCCTTCACTGTTGTCATAGACAACTGGCGTCATATTATGTTGAGCTACCTGAAAAATGAAAATCTTAATGCAAATTATAAGAAGTTTGTTGAATGACCATATATATTCTGCAAAAGGACACATAAAAAACAGCTACTCAAAACAATCAACTCCTGGTAATGGAAGGACATCTCCAATTCAAAAATCAAGCTGAGTCTAGTGCAGTCACAGAGGATAACTGTAGGAAACAAGTGGTTGTAATGAACCAGGATACCTTTAGTATGATTTGAGAAATTTCAGAAAGAAAAGGAAAAGGGAAAGAGGAGAGAATTTCTGATTAATTGTGTTGCTTGATCATTCCCTCGAGCACTTGAGCTATAAACACAAATTGACTACATACACAAAAGGAAAGAATAGTAATTTACAGCCAGCTAATTTCCTCTAACATGGCACAATTGTCACAATTAAATCCAGGTATTGACACGTGTATTCACACCTCATAGCTAGCATACATTCACACCTAACAGCTAGCATCTTAACACTCCCCCTCAAACTTGGAGCATACATAGCTTGCTACAAATGTATTTGATTCTTGGTCCTCTAATAGACTTGGCATAGATATCTGCCAATTGATCATTCGAATAGACAAAACCAGTGATAATACACCCAAATTGGATGTTTTATCCAAGTGGCTGTCAGTTTCTATATGATCAGTTCTTTCATGAAAAACTGAACTAAAGGCAATGTGGAAAGCAGGTTGACTGTCGCATATCAACTTTATGCTTTTGACTTTATTCCACTTTAATTTTTTACACAACATGTGAAAACAAGAGAAAGGACATTGACTATTCAATGTAAGCAAGTATAAAATGATACATCAAGTTAAAAGCTCAAAGCAAAAGAGTCATTACCTGTTGATATCTAAACTCCAGCTTTGTCAACAGAATTCCAGGTTTGTCCTCCATCTTTCTGTAATAGCGTTTCCTAGAAGTTTCCAGGGCTTTCAAATGTGCTTTGCTGAAGGTCATTGGGGACTCATGAAACATATGATCACTTAAATATTCACCACAATTGGGAAGAAAATCCTCATTAGTGTGGTGACCAGGAACAGCATAGTCACACAATTCAAGCAATCTAATTAATACTTGAAGCTGCTGACCAGCCCTCATAATTGGAATCAAAAAATCTGTCAAAAAACATGGGACAGCAACTCCATCCTGCTACCAAACCATATTATAAGAATCAACATTATCTTACAATAGCAGAAGAGTAGCTCGTGAAAAGAAGAAGAAGAAGAGAGAGAGACTCAGATTCAAACTTTCCACTTATGATTTAATAACATTACCCTAATACGTGGCAATGGGAAGTCAAATGGGATGCCAGCTTTACAATGATCAAGCGGTGGATTATCGACACATTCAACTATAAATTCCTTGTATGGATCACAAATCTCTGCCCTAAATATCCATGATCTAATAAATCCACAATATGGCTCACAAGACCGAAGAAAGAGGAACTTGAGTATAGCAAGGTGAGCAGGATCAGCAACCTACATGAAAATAATTGCAATCAATTATTGCTGCAGACAAACACCAAGCAATGAAGTGGCATTATTTTTACACGTATCATAAAAACCAAACTTGCTGCCAGTTAAGAAAATGCAAGGAAACGTGAATCAAATTTCAGAGAAGGAAGAATCGCAAGGGAAACATAATTTTACTTTTATTAAGATAGAGCATGGTAACTATCCTTTACAGCATTGTTAGTATAAAACTAAATAAACAAGATAGAGCCCATCCACAACTCTCTAGATACGAACCAATTTGAGAAGTTCATGCACTTCAGTCATGTCTCCAGCAGTTTTAAGTTAGAAGTTAACCTAGCTATGTGTATGAGCAAAAGGAGTTCTTAATTTGAATTTAACAAGGTACAACCACATGGATTTTTCAATTAAGAGTTAACTTAACTATAGTATGTGAGCAAAAGGAGTTTTTATTTTAACCTAAAAAAGTACAACCACGTGGATTTTTCAATTAAGACTTAACCTAACTATGGTATGTGAGCAAAATAGGAGTCTTAATTTCAATCTAATAAGGTACAGACATATGGAAAGAGCTCACATTGTAAAGCCTGTGAGTGAAACAACTAAAATTAACTGAAATGGACAGCTCTTTTTGATGATCAAATTTGTACATCTAAGGAGAAGGAGAAGGACGAAGAGCAGAAGAAAGAATGAAAAAAATTTTAAGCAGACCTGCAGTTGAGTATACAAATAAGTAAGAAGCTCTCCACCTCTGTAGAAATTAGGGAATTCCAAAGCTGCTTTAGCAGATAACTCCTTAAAAGAAGACACAGAGAAGCAAAGTGCTATATCATATATGTTGCAGATATTTCCAAGAGCTTCAATTTGAGTCCTCAGTTCCTCTGTGTGTAGATAGAACTCCAATAATGTGACTTCAGAATGCACTATGCTTGTGAGAAAAGTTTCCTCATAAGAACCATGCAAAGGCACATCAACAACCTTCGATGAGCGCCTCAGCCTAACTGATGCATATACTGTACTAAGAGCACATATATACCCCTCCAATATCTTTCCAACAGCTACAGCAAAAGCCTGATTAACTAGACTGTAAGGCAAATGCTGTTCCTTCGGCATATCACTGACCCAGTTACTTTGAAATGTTGATTTAGAAGTTTCATCACCATATTGTGATGCATTCTCATCAATACTGATATTAATAAAAGTGTCTACAAATTTACGGAGAATAAAAACTAGAGACCCAAAGCAGCCTATAGAATTAAGTATCTTTCCCAATGCATGAGTGGTAGAAGATCGACTCCATAGATTTGGAATTTGATGGAAGGACCTGTCGGCTGGGACAGTACAAAAGGCAGAAGAAATCTTTTGGATACAAACTAAAGCTGATTCCAAACCTTGCAGAGCATTCAATGCCAATCTTACTATACTTGCCTCCTGAGATCACCAAGACAAAAAAATGACCCTGATTATACATCACTACAAACAACTTCTCAAGAAAGTGCGTATACTATCGTATCATCCATAAACATGAGGAATCAAGGTTAATACATAGAAATAAACATAAACTTATCTGGAAATCCTAGTACACACCTCAACTTCCTCAAAGGGATCTGAATTCCCCCAGCCCACCCCCCAAACTTATCAAATGTCCTATTACGCAACTAAACTTGTCCAAAAACACAAATGTTGTAAAACTTGTCAATTATCTCCCTTTTTTTGTGAGACAAGCTTAAGGAGAGATTTGTTCGGCTAGAGCAAATTAGGTGTGAAAGGGAACAGTCGAAAAACTACGGGGAAATTATGCATTGTCCCTTATTCCTTAAGAATTAAGTCGCAAAAAAAATTAAAAAAAAAAAACCAGTATACCAAATCAACTTGGAATTTATATAGATATTAAGAAATTTTCGCATCACAGACGCCTGAGTTACACATTCAGCAACCAACCCAAACTACAATTTAGAAAATTGCAAGAAAATGTAGCCATAGATTTCTCTATATTTCAATTGCACAGTAGACCCACTTACAGAAAC
>CANXYI010028325.1:0-10171 GCA_948208565.1 Hura crepitans
TGACGAAGGGTGTGTACAGACACTGAGGTCTATAATGTAGGTCACTATACAACTTTGTCTTTTGTCTGGTTCTCGGACTGGGTTGGTGTAAAGCCAAGGTCCAAAATGGGGGCCATTGCACGTTGTGATTCCCGTTATCCAGTGGTTAGGAGTTCTTCCTGAACCTTGGGGGGTTATAATTGGATAAGTTAAAGAACTTGAACATACTTAAAGAATATTAAGAAGAAACGGAAAGATTATTATTAGAATTGAGATAACTTGTAAGTAAATGCCATAAAAGCAAAGGATAAGCTATAAAGAGAGAGATTGAATAAGTTATGAGAGAAATGACCTAAAATGAAACGAAGTGAATGGTAACTTATGTATGTATGCATAATAGTTAAAGCTGAATATGGGGTATTGATCATGGAATAGTAAGAATGGAGGGTGAACTATATAAGCCATATAACTTAGGTATGGTATGGTGTAACTAGAATAAAAGAATATGGGTATGGTTCGAAGCTAAATGGTACTGAAATGATGAATAAGAGAGAAATGGCAACTGTGACTTTAAGTTAAGTGTCTAGTTGAGGTAATGTAATGCAAGTAACGAATAGTCACTAGAAGCTTTAGTAGAGAGACTGGACTTAATAAGTAACAAGTGCTTGTAAATGACCTTACGAGCTAGCATGTGATAGTAGTACATGGTATGCTTAGTTAAATTCACCACTAAGTGCATACTCAGCGTATCGGTTATCCAATGCGCAAGTGATAGATTGAGATAATATGATGAGGATGACCAGCAATGCAGCCGAAGACTGTCCAAGTATGCTATTGTATGACTAGAATGTGTTATATTAGATGGTAAAGGCACTTGTGCATGTTACTATGGGTAATTGGGATGGTGTGATAACTATACAGTGAATATGTTGCCTTATTGTTAATGTGAAACGAGTTCTTCACTGTAGTAGCAGCCTAGGCTGATATCTGACTGTAAGATCAGGCATGTGAATGTTATATGCTTGGTAGGCTTACCTTAGATCATAGGAGCTATTAAATAAGATTTTTGGACTAAATAGGGAAAAACCCAGAAAGAGTTAAACGAAAGGTCTCTAGGGAAATCTAAGGATGGGTGACCTCACGAGAAGTAACACACTTTGTCTGTTTTTTTCGGGAATAGGCAAGGGGAGTTACAATTTATGATAAAATTAATGTTATAAAATATAGATAAAAAATTATATAATAGATTTCATAATTAGATAAAATTATATAAAAATGTTAAAATAGATAAATATTTAGGAGGTAACATATATGAATAATTATAATATAACATATATATTATAAAATTTTTAAATATTTTTATATAATTCTTTAATTATGAAATCTATTATACATATAAATATGCACACGCACGCATATATGTAGATTATACATTTGCTAATTATTTAATTGTACAAGAATTTATTTTAGTCTTTATATAGAAAAGTGTACAATACAAAATTGATTATACATTATGAAATTTATTAGATTCTTATTAATTATACTTAGTTAATGACTTACTTATCTTTTGTAATTCAAAAAAATTGATTTGTTTTTCTTGTTATTGTATTATGTTAAAATTTATTATAAATGATAAATAATTTAAAATTAATATTTATAGGTCAATATTTGATTATATATATATATTTTAAATGTATTTTACTTTTATGTATAGTGTCAATTATATTATATTTTTAATTTTTTATAAAAAATAATTGCAATAAAAGAAGAAAAAATCAGATGAACCTGGTCAAACCGTCCAACCATGACCGGTAGACTTTCCATTTTTTGTCTGATCCGATTCTTAAAATATTAATCAAAATAAAGTAATTATGCTATTAAAATTGACGATACATGACATTTTGTATGTGATCATAATTATTCAAAAAAGGCACTTTCTATTGATTTTCAAGAGTTTAGAGGCAAAAATGATAAAAATAATTTTAAAATAAAATTTATCCAAATCAAAAAGTTTAATAGTAAAAAATAATCTAAATTCAATATAAATTGTGGAAGCAAATTAATTGAAATGAATAAAATTGAAAAGCACATACTGCAATAGGAAGGCTCCAGTTGAAAACAGGACCCCAAAAGTGAGTTGTTTTGGGACCTACGGGACTATTCCAAAATGACCTTAACATTCCCATTCACTTGATAATGCAACTTCCTACCTGAATTCATACACTCTAATATATCTCAGCCAAGTAATATACATAACAATAACTATACTTGAAAATATTTAAATTTTTGCAATTTGTTGCAACATCTACGCGGTTGTCGCGTGAACATTCCTTTTATAGTTTTATTTCTTATTTCTTGCTTCATTAGTATTTCTCTTTCTTACTGTGTAAAAATTTTTATAAAAATTTTTTATTTAAAAGATACAAATATTAAAAGATCCAATCATTACGAAAAATATATTATAAATTCAATTGTTAACAACATAATACTAGTGGTGTGCAAATTTTGGATTTAATCGAAAAATTGAACTGAATCATTTGAAAATTTTAATTCGGTATGGTTATTCGGTTTTTACTTTTAAAAATTCGGTTATTCGATTTTGAAAATTAAAAACTGCAAAAAAAAAATCAAATTGACCTAATAATAATAAAAAATATATTTTTTATTGTACAAATAAAATTATTTAAATTTTAGGGGTACATATTAAAAAACGAATCAAAATATTTAGGTTAACGAAATTTTAAAAGTGTATTTATAGATTTTATATAAAAATTTTAAAAATCAATTTTAACGAAACAAATCAAAATATTAAGCTTTGATTCAATTTAGTTTTTATATAATTTTATTCGATTTTAATTTTAAACTTTTAAATAAATTTAATTTTTGACCCAATCGAATGATGCTCACCTATAATAATAGGTAAGCGTTAAAATGTATTAATCATAATTTTAAACCAAGTAGAACACTGAAGAAAAGGCATGCACAAAACATTCCTAGTGATGGTCAAAACCATCATTTGGGCCGAGTTCATGGCTGTGTATCATCAAACCAAATTTCCATTAAAAAAGAATTATCTATTTTTATATAATAATTGATATACGGTATAGAATCCAAAAAATAATTCTGTAGAGAAGGGAAACAGACCTAAAACTTGCAAACGATCTGAGCTCTTACGCTGATATCAAAGAGATGCAACGTTCTGATACGCCTTTTCACGCTGTGAGCAAAGGGCGAAAGTATATATACATCTAAAAGCTGTCGTTGCAGTGGCAAAAGTGATATTTTTTGTAGCCCATGTTTTGAGGAAACTTTGGTATTGGATGTTTAATTTGACCAAGTCATAAGTTAGACCCAAGTTGATGTCATGGAGAAAATGATGTTGGCGCTATATATATATATATATATATATATATGTTAACAAGGGATACAATGAAAACTCTTAACATTTTTTCTAGGAATTAAAATTTTAAATTATTATTTTTACAATAATTAGAATTATGTATTTATTTTTTATTAAAAATTAAATTGTTCGAAATTATAACGATTATACATAACACATCAAATATAAAAAAAAAAAAGTTCACTAAAAAATGTTGAGGCACAATTTTCAATAAATGTAAATTTATTTTTTAGTATTTTTAATATTTTATAGGTCTCGCATAACCTTCACAATAATAAATTATTTTACAAAAAATTATTGATATGATATTTTTAATAGATAGTGAATTTATTTTTTTCAAGATTTTGAGCATTTAATATGTTTTATATAATTGTTATATTAACGAATGGTTTAATTTTTAATAGAAAAATTGATATAAAATTTTAATGGATATAAAATGATGATTTGGAGTTTTAATTATTAAGAAAATTGCATTAAACCTCCAATTATTATGAACCTAAATTTGAGAATAAAAGTTGTAATTATTTCATATACATATATGACAAGAAAATGAGACAAAAACACATCCTAATTCTTTTACCAAGGCAAGGCTTAATGTTTTCCTAATCCTTTGAAATTTTATATCATACTAATATTAGTTGAAATAAAATAAACTTCTTCCCTTCACAATAATGTACAAAAATAAAGAAAGGGATTTTGCTGACACGGACCAGATAACAGCAGACGAACCAATCTCTGCCAAACCTTAGAATACTATTTCCTCATATCGCTCTCATTTTTTTTATCACATGAAGACAATCGGTCATTTAATATTTGATCATATTTCTACAACCCAATGTTTACCATATTTTCATGGGTTTAAAAAGAGGTAGGCAAGTACTACTTTACTTCTTACGATTTTTAAAAAAATCTTTAATTTACTTATTTAATTTATTTTAATTCTATTTTATTTAAAATATTTTAAAAAATAATGTTAAAATATTTATTTTTATAATACCATTAAATGAGTAGTTGATGTAGCACGCATATAAGCAATATTTCAATTAATGTCACTATTTACACCATCAATAGGCCTTGATTATAATAAATTCATAATTTAAAGGTACTACTTTACTTTTAAAATTTTAGAAAAAAAAAAGATATTTACCCTTTTTTTCAAATATATCCAAAATTTCAAAAATATTTTTTTGATTTGTTCTTTATTTTTTACAATGAATTATTATTTTTAATTTACATTGTTAATTTATAAATTTTAAAAAATAAAAATAATAACAAAAGAACTACATAACAAATATATAATTGTATCATCAAAATTAAATTTGAATATTTATAAAAATTTATAGTATTTTTATAAATATTATAATTTATTAATTTTTATGCACTTTATGGAAAATATATATAATTTTATAAGTATTCTAATTTTATTTTTATATAAAAATAAAATTCATGCCTTTTATTTTTAAATAAAAATGAGCATAAAATTAATATAAAAAATAATATATAAATTTTTTTACATAAAAATAAATAAATATTTATATAAAATATCATCAAATATTTATATAAATTTTTATGTAAACATTTTTACTTATTATACTAAATTTGAAAAAAAAATTGACAAGTAAAATAATTATTTTTGCAAAATGTTAGAAATAAAATAGTATTTTTAAATTATGGATCAATCATGAGTGAGATCATTAATGACATGAACTGACATATTTTGCGTGTGTGATCTATGTCAATTGTCAACACTATTATTATTCATTTAATAACGTTATAAAAATGAATATTTTAACACTACTTTTTAAAATATTTTAAGCAAAATGAAGTTAAAATAAATTAAAAAATTAAATTATATATTTTTGAAATTTTTAAAAGGTAAAATAGTAATTTCTCCCTTAATTTAGTGCGGTTTTATTGTAATGGTTTAATACTTATCTAAGATTAAGAAGACTTAAATATTGTTCTCAACCACGGACCATGATGTGTAATTGAAGGGAATAGATTTTAAATGAATATTTCTTTAACGAGACAATTATAAATATAATTAATAAAATTTTCACCTTGATCGGCTTAAAAAATAATAAAAAAATATCAAATTGCTAATACGACAATTTATCTAAGTATGAAATATATATATATATATATATATATATATATATATATATATATATAAAATACTCAAGTGAATAGTTTTTTTTAGCATATTACATAAATATTTGTTTAAAATAAAACAATTTAAAAATATGAAGTGTCCCATCAGTAATTTAATACCATTTTTTTATTTTGATCATTATTAATTTAAAAAAAATAAAGTATTTTTATGTTAAAAAAAATCATCCGTGACTAATTCCTTATTAAATAAAAGTACAATCACTACAGGTGTATTTAATCCATAATTACCCCAAACAAAGATTTTGCTAGAATGTAGAATCTCTTCCTCCCCATTAACATAGATTATGTGCTGATGAAAAAAAAAGGCTAAAGGGCAAAAGATGATTAGAGTTTTTAATGTTGATCATGATAACTATGATATTTTTTATCTTCTAGTAAGTAGACGACTTGATCGTGTATATATATAGCATGAGGATTGATTCATGGATAAATGTACATGCTTGCGTATCGAAATTTGAAAACCAATAGGAATGTCCAATAGGATGTGTCATTGGTAAGGTAATGAATATGATATCGAAATTATTCTTTTACTTATCATTAATCGAGTATTCATTCGATAAATTTTACTTATCGTAAATTAATAATTAAAATTATCAAATTAAAAAATAATATTTTTTTATTCATAATCTAATTAAACTTATCAAATTATTACCCATCAATCTTGAGTCATTTGAAATAATTAATTTTAAAAAAAATCAGAACCAGATACTTTGCAGATTGTGAAATATTATCGACTGAAGCATGCGTGACCGAGTTGAACTTCTGTTTGATTTCATTTTGAGGGTTTAGGCTCATTCCCGGGCCCCTCGTGAATGTGTCCACTTAGTCTTAACGTAATTTTAATTTTAACGGCCCAAAACATAAGTTGGAGATGCGGGGTATCGATCCCCGTACCTCTCGCATGCTAAGCGAGCGCTCTACCATCTGAGCTACATCCCCCGAGTGACTCGTCATGCAATTCTACTGAAACAAAATTATCTGCCTAAAGGTAGAAGTCAACCTCCACCTCCAAAAAGTTCATTACAGCAGCACCTTTTTCTTTGTCTCTGTACGATTCCTATACAAAACAAAGCTAATCCTGGCTCCCAACTCCCAAGGCTAAATCTACATGAAAAAAAAGAAAAAACTGGACATGCTATACACAGAAGTGGAAAGACTATATATATACATATAAAAGTTAGGATCCCAATTTCAGTGATGTTCGAGTAGATTCAACCGGACTTCCATCACATGCTCGTTCCCATTGAGAGGTTTTCCAAATGAGGATGTCTCCAAAGGCATTTTCTTGTTTCACATGCACATATCCTTTGCCTTTCAACACCTGCGAATTCAGAAACCGCTAATGTAATTGGATGGTTTCTTTCATTTACGAAAGAGAAAAGTAGCTGCTCTTATAAAACTTGATTGCAAACGGTATCCCCTTCTTCAGAAACACTAATGGTGAAACAAAGAAGTGTAATGTGCGCAAATGTCTGTACTGCATACCAGTATCTCATAGAAGAGCCTTGCACTTTCTTTCTTCGTTCTTCCTTGTAAAAGTGACATCAAATTTACTACCTCATCCTCACTTTTTTCCTTTTGATTTAGAAAACTTCTATTCAAATATCTCTCTACCACTCTACATGACCAATTGAATGAACTCAGAACGCAGCTGAAATTGAATGATTAGAATGCAAACTTTTGTTAAACTCACCTGGTTCTTTCTGACAACCCATCTGCAATAAAACAACTTACAAGGTAAGAACTACATTTTTCTCATACAATTCAATATGAATCCATTAAATCAAGTTAAAATTAAAATTGAATTGAGGTAGTTCTTACACTGGTCCTGCTTATCTCCTTCACATGAATTTATGTCCTGGAGAGAGATAACAAGAAACAAAATAGAGATAAAAGGAAAAGGAATAGTTTCATTTCTGCAAAAACTTCAATATAAAACGTCTACCATTATTCGAAGGTGGCAGATTTACATTGTGAATTCTTACCTCGTTCATGAAATTGAGGTCAAGGTTCTGTTCCTTGCTAGGAGATGGCTCTTTCTCTAATCTTTCAGACTCCAGTCTTACCCTATCCAAGTCAGAAATTTCAGGTCTTTCAGGACTTTCAAAAGACCTCAGTGATTTTGTGCGGTGAACAGGTGTTCCTGGAGCAATTACTGTTTGCTCTACAGATCTACCAGCAGCAGGTGGTTCCGACATGTCTACCTGCCCTGGAGATTCCACAGTTCCAACAAATCTACCAACAGCTGGAGTTGCCGATGCATTTAAGTTTTCCAGGGAATTCGCAGTTTCGACTGATCTCATATCATTACAATCTTTTGATGAATTCTGACAAGTTTCAACATCTCTTACAGACACAAACTTTTGTCCTAGTTCTGCAGTACCAAGTGATGCTGGAATCTTTAACTTCTTTTGGCGAAAAAGTGATCTGAGCTCTAAGGAAGTATCTGTCAATAAATTTGGTTTAGTAACAAGGACAAATAATCAAACCACAGATTAAATGATTATGCAAACTTACAAGGAATTGCAGGCTCCCAAAAACACTGAGGAAGACTGGAAAGTTGACAGGTTCTCCAGGCACCCAGAGCAGTATGAGGAGCTTTTCTTCGTTTAGACACCAAATCACTAGTGTCTTCTATGAATCGCTTAATCACACTGTAAATTTCAACATAAATCATATCAGCTATGGGACTCGTCATGAAGGCTAACATTAAAGGTTCAACCTTTAGAGTATAGCACATGCTGCAAAACATACAACATTTAAGGCAGCTCACAAATTATCTCTTTGGTGTTTTGGGTGTTGTTGAAATAACAGAATATTTATGTTGAATGGACAATAGTTAAAGAGGGAGAGAGAGGGAGGAGAGGGGGGGGGGGGGGAACCATGCTTACTGTCATTGCCTCGTCATCAGAGCAATAATTCAGACAACAATATCCAGCATATGACATAAAATCCCAGAACCATTTTAATTGAAAGCTAGGATGAGTTCAACATGAGTTGAAGAATTATGGCATACTTGTTGGGAAATATTATCACATCATCAAAGAGAAACTTTCTTTTCCTTGGAACCCGAGGACGTTCCTTAGCAGCTGGCGTAGGAACAGACAAAAACTCAGGTGCACTAACTCCTGCACGTAATTAAGAGTTCAAACTATTGAATATAACATTTTCGGTAAAATCTACAACAAGATCAACCTCCTGCACCATTCCTTCTCTCTCACAGACACATGAAAAAAATAAATAAATAAAAGAGCAGAAGGAATCAGTCTAGAATATTTGTATGGGTGCATGTGTGTTATATACCAGGAGACTGAGAATTAATTCCTAGAATATACCATACACAATTCTAAAAATAAACTGCAGGAGTTCACACAAGATCCCAAGGACATATTTACCTGAAGCATCTACAGTCTTTGACTTAGGAGTCATATTTAGGGTTAGAGACAATGGAAGATCTCCTGTGAAAAGCAGACATATCCCATCTCCTAAAGTCAAATCTAATGATGTCCTCTGTGCTGCTGCAGTTTGATGCTCTTCACCTATTGATCTAGAGCTTTCTGCAGGCTCCTCAGTCTCTAACAACTTTATGCTCTCCGTGTTGCTTGGATGCTTTCCATCAAATGGTTTAATATGTTCTGGAGGCTGCCCGACCATATTAGACATATCCATGTCCCCGCATTCTTCATGAGATACTATATTGTCTTGAAGCTTCCCCACACTCACTTCAACATTAATCAGGTTACTATCTTCCATAATCTGATGGCTTTCATTTTCTGATCGTGCCTCATCTGCAACCTCTGGGTCTCCTCTATGAGTTTGACAGTGTTCATGAAGTAACTTAGAAGGGTTTGCAGTTTCTTCCTCAACCTCACCCAATATTTCAAAGTTCAAAAGTGCTTCATCACAGATATTATTACCCCAAAGCTCCCGCATACTTGATTCCCCATGCATTTCATCCACAACTTCAACTTGTAAAACCCTTGTATGCTCTTCTTCACTGTAGTGTTTTTCAGTATATGATTTTACACCGTTTAGATGCTCTGCCTCACCAGAAGAAAACATTTGAAGGTCTGGTTCACGTAGAGAGGACCAATTACCCCGAAGCCTCTCAATGCTCACTTCTGAGTTGCTCAAATTATGGGATGTGCCCGCTTCCATATCAATGTCGTTCCGCTGAGATGGAAAAGCACTGCAGAAGAATTCAAAACATTGAGAAACAACAAGAAGGCAAGTGCAACCATGGAGAGGCAAAACCCCGCAATGAAGACACATCAGAGAGAGAGGGAGGGATTGAGAAGGATATCTGATACACCAGAAGGAGGATTAGAGGCTTGAGTTCCTTACTCTTCACACAGATTATGAGCTGCAGAGCGAAAATCATGACAGGTATGAGCAGGTTCCTCACAGCGATTCTGCAAATACATATACATTGATATTGTGACTACATATATCAATCAAAATTAAGTAAATTGTAAGCATCCAATAAGACTTGCAAATGAAGTGCACGTGTTCTTCCTGAGGTTTCAGGCACCAGTGGAAGATGATTGCTAATTTAAGTCCAACTTATGCATTTTTTCTTACAGAAGTTACACTAGTGTATTAAAAAAAAAAAAAAAAAAC
>CANXYI010028378.1:0-14438 GCA_948208565.1 Hura crepitans
GAAATTTTTAAAAGAGTAAGTTGGTCAGAGTCCATACCTAGGATCAAAAATTAATTCACTATATTCACATTCAAGAGCAGTGTCTTTCTAGAAAAAAAACGTAAACAAACCTTCAACGTTGGAGGTAATGTCATGATCCGATGGATCACATGCCTGACCTTAAGACCAAACTAAAAAACGTAAGAATGGTAAAAACTCTGTATTCAATATTTAAAGCAACTAGAAAAGAAGCAGACATGAAATAATAGCACCGGCAGCGCTTACAATAACCTATCTATCTTTAGCTACCGATTTGAGATGCTGTTAAAAAAGTAGCCAACTTTTGATTGCAACGATTAGAATCTGTCACTTACATTGCTTTCGCCCTTAATTGAGCATATCCATCGTGCACGGGTCTGAATTAAATATGCATTCTCCAATTTCTGACAGCGAACATGCCTAGGAACGCCAGAAATGGAGATTTTTGGGAACCGGTTGAAACCCTAAATGGAAAAGAAAAATGAAATCTTTGAAGAAGTGAAAATGAGCAAGCTATTGACAAAAGGTTCAAAAAGCCATTACCAGGTGACGCGAGGAGTGTGTAGAAAGAGAATTGGAACAGCCGATAATCTTCAGTGAGAAAGACATTGCAGAAGGAGAGCTTAAGGATGATCAGAATAGGATGCGGGAGATGAGGGGATATGTTTATGGTTTATTTATTTTATCGCATAACACACGGCATGTCGTTCGCTATATAGTTCGTTGAAAGCTAATCATTCAGCCTATTTCTTTATGCAGCCATAAGCTTACTCTCAGAAATTTATGGATCTTCAAATTCGATTCCAAGTCTGAACTTCAGATTCATGTTTCCCAGATTACGAAATGGATAATAATCTAATCAAAACTCTGTTTTGTCATATACAAAAACGTCTCCTGCAATCATCTGCAACACCTTCTTCAGCTCCTACATTACCCACCAGCGGAACTTCATCCCTATCATCATCATTTACAGTAGAATATAAACGTTGTTACAATTTTTAATCAAAAATTCGAGAGAAGGAAAAATAAATATCTTAACAAAATGCAAATTTAGTGTAATTAAAGAGCAATCAAAGTGGAGGATATAAATCTCATTGTATTCAAAACTTGTGGGAACTGATCTCTGATACAGAGATTTCAGCAGATACTTCTCATAATGCTGAACCAAAATGGCAGATCAAATGATCATGTTTCTCTTGTTCTGAATTCTCAATGGAGAAGAATTCTCTTTCAATGATTTACTAGATGATGCCATTTTGATGAAATTCTCCTGACTGAAGCTACAAGAAGCAGCAAGAACACAATCTCCACTTGATCCATGCACCATTATCATCTCATTTGATTGATCACATATTATCAATGCCTCCACTTGTTCAGGTTCTAGATGTGGATCGTACAATAAATATACTATCAAATTCTCCGCTTGTACACATTTTCATAATCTTTTAAGAATAATAGAAAGGAGTGCATGAACACGACAGGGACATCAATAACAGGAATGCTTTAAAACAACCATTGCTATAACTAACAGGAATGCATATACTCATCAACGAGATATGCCATTGAAGAATACATTGCCTTCTTAAGTGAAGATGACAAGTCGTTTGTTTTAACTAACAACCAACGGTTAAGTTTGTAGAGGTTATAATTCAGACCATGACCCGAATAGAACTTGAGCAAGCCCATACTAATTTATACAGAATTTGAATAAAGATCATTATCGGTCTCCATACATTGAGAAGCTTCGCCCATCTCCAAACAACTGCCGCTGATTATCAGTTTAATAGTTTATCGTTATATACAATATTATATGCTGTATTGATAGATTTTGAATAGACTACATTGTTGAATCGTTGGGTGTTTGATTCCACTTTATCATCTCTGTTTCCCTAAATTTATGGATCTTGAAATTCAATTCCAATTCCGAACTTTCGAAATGGCTAATAATTATATCAAAAAACTGTTTTATCAATTAACAAAACGTTTTCTACAATACGCTTTCTTCCACTTCTACGTTACCCCAGCACCGGAGCTTCATCATCATCATTTGCAGTTCAATACCTGGTGAATTCATGCAGGCTTCCTTTAGAATTTGCTCTTTCTGTCTCCCGCAGGTGCAGCTCAACGGAAAGAATCTACAAAAAGCTCAATATGTTATCAAACTCCTACTCATTTTGGATGGCCGTTATTCATTGTTTCATAATATACTCTGTTGTACTGTATTGTATAATGTTGTTATAAATACAATGCTTGAAACTGTTGTTGTGTTCTCATAAATGATGTTTTTAAAAACAATAGGAAACAACAAACTACATTACCCCACCACCGGAGCTATATCATCATCATTTGCAGTTCAATACCTGGTGAATTCATGCTGGCTTCCTTTAGAATTTGCTCTTTCTGTCTCCCGCAGGTGCAGCTCAACGGAAAGAATCTACAAAGAGTTCAATATGCTATCAAACTCCTACTCATTTTGGATGGCCGTTATTCATTGTTTCATAGTATACTCTGTTGTACTATATTGTATAATGTTGTTATAAATACAATGCTTTAATCTGTTGTGTTCTCACAAATGGTGTTTTTGAAAACAATAGGAAACAACAAACTACATTATAAAACAACACAATTCAAATAATAATAATAATATATAGAAACATTATATTCAACAATGGAAAACAATACAATACGACCCATTACCAGGATCCAAACGAGCATCGGCGTAACCCGGTTGCGAAGCATCCTAGAATTCTGCATCGCAAGGTTGAAGCCAATCTCCAGCTCTACATGAATACCTCGTAGAAAGTGGCTTTATGGGTGAGCTTCTTTAGATTCTCAAATCAAACCATCTTTTGAGTTCATGAGGTCGCTTCTTCATAGTGATGAGAAAATTGCAATGGTTGTTAAGCGTTCTTCATGGTTTGTGACCTCTTAAGCCTGTTTGGATACCATAATGTAATATATTGTATTGTGTTATGTTGTACTGAATTACTTAATGGGTATAATGTTTGAAAATATTATGTTGTTTATTATTGTTTTATAACATTATTTTATTCAATTTAATTGTATTGTATTGTCCTATTAATTATTATTTTACTAAATTGTCCCAAACTATGTAAATATGTTATTAATAATAATTATTTTACTGATAATGCGAGAAACAGGAAGTAAATGAGGAGCGAACAAAGAAATATATGATGAATAATAGTTTTGTAAATAAAGTGATATTTGAAGGTTAAATAAGTAAATAAGGAACTTTAAAAAACCAAAACACACAAAAATAGTGCGTGGAAGAAAGGGTTTTTTTCTTCTTCGCTTTTAACAATAAAAAACAACCTAAAACATTATTAAGCTCCAATTGTATTGTTTTACTCCATACAATACGATACATTACAATACAATACAATACCAACCCACCATTCAAACAAGCTCTTATGCTTCGAAGGGTATAATGAAACCCGACAGAGGGAGTATCTGCTATAAAGATAAGAACTTTAATGAGTTCGCAGCCAAGAGTTATAATGCAAAAGCGTGATTTGAACCAACTGCCACTTTGTTTATACATGCTCTTAGAGCAGGCCTACAACCGATCGAATCCACTTGGAAGACGAAAACCGAAAATTGAGGTAATGACGTCTGGGATGGGATGAAATGAGATTTTGTTGACTTCTAAGCAACATACAATATCCTTTTTAACTTGTTCAGAGAACAAAATCAAGAAAGCATTGGATTTCTACACAAATACTATGTAGTTGGATATTTATTTTGTAATTTTAGATACCGGGTTGCTTATGTTTTCAATTAAGAAAAGTATAAAGTTTTGAAGGTTTTGGAGTCAAAGAAGCTAATGCAAGGGATCAGGATACGTGACTTACAAGAATAGGTGCGAGGAAATTTCTGAAGAAATATATTGAGAAGTACATAGATGATGTCCCGATTTATTGGAGATGCCCGTTGGTGCCACGAATGCTAAAATGAAGGGTTCTTGATACCAATCATGCAAGTTTATTTATGAAATGTGAAATACTACTGAAATGAGTAATCACTTGGCAAAGTTTGCAGCTTTTCGAGTTTGATATCAGAAACCTTGTTCAGTTCTCATGATTTCTGCTACGGACTGCTCCTACCTTTCACCTCATCATCAAAAACTGTAGTCCTGATTCTGCTACAGCTTTGAATTCTCTAGCCGTTATGCATATATGTTACTGTTCTTTTTAAGTTTAAATTCTGTTCTTCTGACATGTTCATATCTTGGGTATCGTCTGTTAACAGAAAATGATCTTTCCTTTTTTTTGTCTTTAATCATACTAGAAAATCAATAATTTAGTGAGACAAGAAGTGAGAATTAGTAATAACATAATGCAAAGATCGATAAATTCAATAATCTTTTGAGTAAAGATGAAATAAAGTATCTGATTAATTGGAAAATTGCAGAACAATTATTTATCAAATCTATAATACATAAAGAGACGAACAAATCATGGAGGATACTAAGAATCTTATCTTAACTGATCATCAGTGGACTGCATGTAAAGTAAACTCTTGCTTGAATTGAAATGCGGATTCTTGCTAGAATATAATACAAAGGATATGGACATCAATAAACAATGATCCACCTTCGGCAACTTGACCAACGTAAGACACCTGCTAAGGACAAGAAATGTTCTTTGAAAAACACCTATAAAAACCAGCTTTGCATATGCTGTATAATCATTATCAGGGCGCATCGAGGCAAAGTCACCATCAAGTGATGACAGTGACCCAAAAATAAGGCACAAATTAACAAATTACTTGCCCGCAAAGAGAGACTTCCTCGAATGACATCCTCGTGATTGTCGGTCACCATCATAGTATCTTCCTGTCTTAAGGCCAGGGATTTACAGGCTACGGCTACTATATGTTATAAGTAGCATATTAATTATCAGGATATAAGACATGCTAGTTCGGACTTGTTACCTAACCTTTTCCTTGTAGAATCTTCAGTTTTGCTTCCTGTTTGATAACACCATCATTACTGATGAAGTACTCATTGCTGAAGTGAAGATTCTTTTCTGGATCCATCCTTTCTCATTTCCAAGCACTTTCCTAGGTCTTTGAATAGCAGTCCCTTGCTCAGGATTTTGAAAACAATAAAAGAAATATTCTGTCATTGTTTTTTCGATTCCCATCAGATCACATGTAGCTGTAACTGCACATAAAATGACTTTTACTAGCCCCAAGTTCAGACCTTAGGTAGGCAATATTGTCATTCAAATCTGCATAGAACACAAAAATTTCATGTTATACATCAAAGAAAGTTGTAACTCTAAATCAGAACGTCTAGCACAGTGCAAGATTAATAAAGAACTTGACTTTTGATTTTATATACCCTTTTATGTTCTTTGAGAACAATATTATCCTGACTGGTGAGAGATAGAGAGCAAGCTGTACAAATCATGTCTGTAGAAGCTCAGCCTCAAAGAGTGGTGGTGATCCAAGATACATCAAAGGATGTGAGCCCAAGTGCGATTACATGGCTACTTCACAACTTCTCATTTAAGCCTGGAGATGTGCTTATACTTGTTGGAATTCTTCGCCAGGTTAATAACACTAGTACGTCGTTATCTTTCATGGGAGCTTGTAACTAAGTATTTATGCTTTTGTTTTCTTTTCCTCTCCTCCTGTTTTACTCTGTTGTTATACTTTCCTAGTGGGATACAAGGTGAAGGTGGATTCAAGTTCAATTTTTGGAGTGAACCCCAAAAACATTGCAGAAGTAGCAGCTAAGAAGAAAGAAGAGTACTCTTCCAACGCCGAAATTCAGAGAATTGCTAAGCATTGTGAAGTAGAACAGGTATGTTTGATTGATTCATAGCCACATTAAATACAAATTATTTTCTTTCTCCATGCACACTGTCATTACACCACATCATTTAATCAGAAAGGGCACTGTGTTTTCCAAAGAGGGAAGGAAACTGATTATAGATTATTTCTCGTATTGATTCTATTCAACAGATTGAGTTCCAAATAGAGGTGCGTGAAGGAGCTACTCCAAAGGTGGTTGCTATAAAAGCTGCCAGAAATCTGAAGGCCACATGGGTGGTACTTGACAGGTCTGTAAAAATTTTAAACTGTATAATCCTGCAGAATGATATGCTGTGCTCTATTAAAATTTCATGGAATATGAATGGATCAGCTGCTTCAAGAACAGAAAAAAACCATAGCGTAGAAAATTTTCGAACATTAAAAGCGGAGATTAGTTCCGCAACTAGTGTCTGGTATCATCTCATATATGTGCTGCAGGCATATGAAGAAAGACAAGAAATACTTTATGGAAAAGCTGCAATGTGTGATATCAAGGATGAAGCGCGACAACACAGTTGAACTATTGAGAGGAGCAAAAGCAAAAGTAAACACATCAATGCTCCCAGAAAAAGGAACTCAGACCGAAATCCGAGTAAGATATGATGAGATGATACCAGGAAGCCCGAGGAAAAGAGACTCTTCCCAGCGTAAGTTTATACTGTCATATAAAGGTGCCTTATTGTCTAATTTGAATATTAACACAACTCTTAACTTTTAGCCATTGTTGCTTCAGATCGCCCAAGACCTCCGGAGAGCAGTTCAGGAATGGCAGTACATGTTTATGGAAGTGAGCAGATTCCCCACCAAAGCTCTAGCAAACAAGCCTCATTTTCTAAATCCTCACATAGCGATCAGGTCATAACAGCTACCGCTTCATCTTCAAACGTGGGAAATTATGAAGCTTCAGGTTCTAGTTTAACAGAGACGAGGCGCTTCCCATTGAATTGTCATGAGGAAGAGTACACGAATACAGAACGAGAAACTGCTGGTGAGAAGTCCCCATTTTCAAATGCTGATGGCCATCATGGAAGTCAAAGGGACGTCAATACAGAGAGCTCAAACGAACTAAAGCAGCAGAAGAGCTATGATGATTGGATGGGAGGAGGTCCAACAGATGAGGTGTTCGAAAACTCCATTTGCTCAATATGCGACAATAGGAGACCAAGGATTGGATGGAAAAGAGACTTCACTTATGCAGAGCTACACGCTGCCACTGAGGGATTTTCTCCTAAGAACTTCCTATCTGAAGGTGGCTTTGGTTCTGTCTATAGAGGAGAGCTTGGCGGGCTGAAGGTTGCAGTAAAGCAACACAAAAGTGCAAGCTTCCAGGGGGAGAAGGAATTCAAGTCTGAAGTCAATGTACTCAGCAAAGCTCGACATGAGAATTTGGTAATGCTGTTGGGATCATGTTCGGAAGGAAGTCACAGGCTACTTGTCTATGAATATGTCTGCAATGGTTCACTAGACCAGCATCTATCGAGTAAGAATAAAATTTCACAAAAATCATTCTGCATATCCTCCTAACAACTTGGACACGTCGAGTATTCTCTATAAACCTAATCAAGGCTTATGTTTGCTAAAAATGGTGCAGAACACAATCGCAGACCGCTCAGTTGGGAAAAGAGAATGAAAATAGCATTAGGAGCAGCAACAGGCTTACAGTATCTGCATGCAAATAACATCATCCACAGAGATATGAGGCCAAACAACATTCTCATAACCCATGACCATGAAGCAATGGTAATAATAAAATTTCATTAACACCTCCTAGCAGTGCTTTATATTCTTATATTCTTCGACTAACTGAACATGTACACTAAATCAGCTTGGAGATTTCGGTCTCGCAAGAACTCAGCATGATGATTCAGATCACTCGTGGGAGACGAGAGTTGTAGGAACTCTAGGATACCTAGCACCAGAATATGCAGAATGTGGGAAAGTGTCAACTAAGACGGATGTTTTTTCTTTTGGGGTAGTGCTATTGCAGCTGATCACTGGACTCAAGACTACGGACAAAATTCTTGGAGGGAAAAGCCTTGTGGGTTGGGTAAAAGTCACAACTTTGCATGCATCTATTACTAAATATGAAGTTGAGATGATTATTAAGAGAAGAAATCTACGAAATTGATGCTATATCCTTGCCCCAATGCAGTGCACCACAAATATCTGTTCTCTTCAAGTGCTCTTCTTATTTCCCATTTATAATCTAGAAATTCTATATTCAAGTTCATTCTTCTTTCTTACAGGCAAGGCCGTTGTTAAAAGAAAAGAACTATCCAGATCTAATTGACCCTAGGATATTCGACTCCCATGACGTCCATCAACTCTTTTGGATGGTTCGCGTGGCAGAAAAATGTCTCAGCAAGGATCCTCGGAAGAGATTACCAATGCACAAGGTAAATATTCAGCAAACCAAATCAATTTAAGGAAAAGACTTGCAAGTCTAAGGTAGATATGGTGTTTAATATCATTGCAGGTGGTGTCTACCTTAAATAACCTGATGGAAAACGATGCAACATGTGGAATCAGTTATTCCCCAGCACAGTCGAATTCGGTTGGCAGCACTCCAGACTCGTGTGAATCGCAAGGTGATGATTCGAGTTTTACTTTGGCAACTTCATCAACAAGTAGCTTTAGTCAAATGAGTACAAGGCTAGCATCGTCGCCCTCAATAAGACTACCACCTTCGACCCCAGTACTAACAAGTAGCCATCATTAACTACAGGAAAATCACGGACATCCACGAGTCATGATTGATCAGCCTCAGCAAATGAAAGACATGGTAGGATAAGGTGCACTGCTTCACTGAGAGCTTGCCATTTAGATATGATCCTCAATCCCCTCAAATTTGGTATGATGATTAATGCAGGTTAATTTTTATGTTCTTCCTAGTCTTGCACTTTTGGATTTCCTGATATCTACATTTGTAAGCTCTATAACTATGTAAACTAGTTTCAACGATGTTCCAAGTGCTCATTCATGCTGATGGCAGCAGTGATTTATCAAGCAAAAAGATTCGGCAGTAATCAGCTCGATATAAAAGGAGATTCTTTCTGCAGATCAACGAAATACAATTGAAAGCAAACAAGAACATTGAAACCCAGTAAAATACAAGTTCTTGAAAAGCTAAATACTAAATCATTAATTAATGAGAACAAAAAGCTTAAACTAAATAGTAAACGCCATCTCTTTTCAGAGATTCACAAAAATAAACAAATAATGAATAAAAATTGTTTTATGCCTCGTTTGTTCGAAGTACAAGATTTATTTTCCTGTTTCTTTGTAGGCACTTGGCTCGTCTCACCGTATCCTTTCCCTTCCTTTTCTTTTTCAATGCCGCCACAGAACATAAGTAGAACATCTGTTCATGAACAATGTCCACTGTTTCAGCATGGGGCTTTTACTTTTAAAATCACGTAACAACAACATGCAGAAATGTAAGACGTCTATTCTTGCAGAATTGCCTGCGTAACTGATCATTATTCAATTTGAAATCTCCTAGAAATTGGTTATTACGCAACTTGAAGGTAGCAGGGAAACAAAATACAATACAGATATGTGAAAAATGAAAATGTTTTGCAATCTTTTTTTTATAGCGACCGGTGCTTGAAGAAAGAATTATTTATACAGAAGATTTTAAGAAAATCAACAAATCAAACCATACCCAAGTCGCGAGAAACAGTTGGAAATTTACCCCAAAGCTTAAGAATTAAGATTAACATCCACAACATCAAGAGTGAAACTCATAAGTTGAAAGTGCTCAGTTATTCTACAAACTTATCAGAAGCAACACGCGGATGTATGCAAAGATGCTCTGTTTCACAAGCATGGAACCAAATACCACAAATAAAACAAACTTTGACGCAGACATATCAACCGTAAGTCTCATCCTAAATGACCTTTTCTGGGTGCAGTAAGTACCAGGCCTAGACCTGACTACCCAAATTGAAGAAATAATCAATACAGAAAGTATCAGAAGTTCATGAATTTTATAGATAGCAGTTCTAAGGGAGTTCGGACATTTGACAGACAGCAGGCATGTTATTCCATGCACAAGAACCAAGCCCCCATCCTTGATTTGATACAGAAGCTCTGGCCGACATTTGTTTATAATCACTGCTCCAGTCATCACCAAGAAGGTTATTATCCGTTACAATGATTTGGTCCTTAAAGTACCCAGAACCCTGCCCAAGCCAATTGGCAGCAAGTAGAGCATCAGGGTGAGTGATATCCAACTGAATATTGGTTTCTTCCTCTCTTTCAGGACTCCATGCTTGATCAACCGGTTCGGATTTTACACTGTGACCTACAGAACATTCAAAATTTAAGTTGAGAAACTGTAATCCAAAACGTGGGCTCGTACGGTAAAACTTTGAAATGGGGACTACTAAAAAGACACCAATGAGCAAAATGAAATTATGTGGTGAAGAAAAACTCAGACCGGCTATACTCTCATGAATGTTATCTGGACGAATTCCAGTTTTGCAGTTGGACCGTTTGCAGCAATCCAATAAAACTCTAGTTTAAGCTAAAAAAATTTTTAATGCTGAAAAACAACTAAAGAAAGTTCCGCATAATTTTTAGAATGCAAGCATTATAACTAACATCCATAATGAATCTACATGTGAAAGATACTAACCAGTAAAGGTATCAACAGGGTGTGCTTCCTCCAAAGAACTTCCAGTAGCACTCACGGGAGTGCACTCACTGAAGAGAGAAGTTGCAGTGTGACCCAACGGAGAAAGGGGATCACCATAATCTTCCCACTCTGTCTTGCAAATACTCAGGGCAGAAGTCTCAACGAGTTCACCAGGGGTAACTGTAGACGAATTCGAGCTCTTGTCTGATGAATGATTCTTTCCGCTGCTCAGAGTTTTAGCCTCATAAAGTAAAGCATCCAAGAGGCCGCTATTATGAGAAGACTTGACAATCCCCTTAGGTGGAGACTGGATAAATGAGTCAACTGTTTCAAGTAAAGGTGGTGGGGATGCTCCCCAGCTACCTAAATCATCTTCTGGATATTGGAGTGAAGGGAGCTCCAACTTCACAGACCCAGAGGTGGGCTTAGAAGCAGAGAAATTGCCATTTGTAAGGGAATGGGTGCCCTGATTTTCACCAAAGGATTGTGGGACATTGTTGGCAGGATCAGGATCAAATGGAAAAGACAACCCAAACGATTGAGCAACTTTATCACAAGAGCCATCCTGGAATTGCTCAAACAAGGGAAATTCCTCCTTTATACTGCTGCTGTATTGAGATACCGAGTTTGTTGATTCTCGAAGACGCTTCTGACAGTGCATCACAGGTGACGTAAAGCTAACATATTCAGAACCTAGGCTTTTTATCAGCATGCTGCTGGCAGTAATACCAGAAAGCTCAGGGACATAAGGCGAGATGCCCTGGTTGGCCTTTAAACTGTCAAATATGACATCAGGTATCTCATAACTGTTGTTCCACAAGAAATCATGATGACATTTATCCTCAGGATTAATGCCACCAATGCTCAGGCCTCGCTGGCTCTCCTGCATTGCTTGCAAAGAGACTTCAGGAGGATAAAGAGGTAACCCAGCCCGTTGACGCCTCTTAATTCGGGTGTTCCAGTAATTCTTTATCTCATTGTCTGTACGACCAGGCAACTGGTAGAAGTAAAAGAAGCCAAAAAAATCATCATCAATCAAATGTGATATAAATGTACATATGGAAACATAAACTCAGGAAATTCAAAAGGGACATCATATTTAAAGATGCCATAAACAAAAACAAGATGCATAAGAGCCTTCGTCTAAAAATTACAGCAATAAATTTACACTTCGGATGGATATCAGTTTCACATTGCTATCTCGCAGTTAACACAGAAATCTAAACCCAATCAGGTAACAAACTACACAGTAATAGTAGTTTGAGAATCTATTTCCCAATGGAAAATTGTTCAACATGTTACAAGGAGCTGCTTAAACCAAATTCTTTTCTTTTTTATTTTCCGGATATTTGTATATATTCCTTAATAAAATATAGAGAGAATCTACTTCCTATCTAGAGTAGATACTGCTGTAGGCAGCCAAGAATTTCCAAAATCCAAAAAATTTACAGTATTGTGCATTTTGTATCTATGGTGACAGGTGTTCTGCACCAACATTCTGCCTCAAATTTACAATGCCATATAATAATCCATTACAGGAAAATTTTAGCACCACAGTAGAATAATTTCTTTTGTGTTCATGGATACACTTATCAATATTATCTATCCTCTTGCTTTAGGGGGGAAGAGGGCGTGTGGAGAAATTAGTACATAACAAGAAATATTATTCTTTTTGCTTTTTTGTTGTGATATAAAGATAACCAACAACTCTTCCAAAGACAATAAAAAAGATTACTTAAGGTTTCAAGAGAACGTAAGGACAGTGAAGAAACACTCATTTTACAGAATAAGATTTCACATCAATACTATTACTGCTGTACTATTAAAACCTCATGAGGCAGTTTCTGCAATGAACCAATGACTTAATTGTGCAACATAATCAGGAAAAAAAAAAAGAGGGGATAAATACACCAAAAAGTTTAAAAAAGCAAATTATAGACTCACGTGTGCAGCCATGCGTGCCCATTTGTTTCCTATCTTGGCATGGAGTTCAATGATTAGCTGTTCTTCTTCCTGCGTAAAAGCCCCTTTCTTCAAGTTAGGCCTCAGGTGATTGGCCCATCGCAATCTGCAGCTTTTGCCACAGCGAGAAAGTCCAGAATGCTTCTGAACAGCATTCCAGTTTCCCTCCCCATGTTTCTTTACATACGCTATCAAAATTGCATCTTCAGCAGATGTCCATGGGCCTTTCTTTAGCACAACTCCATTTGCACTTCCACCAGAACTACCTTCCTCAACAAACAGCGACTCAGCTTTATCTTTGGAGAATACAATATCATCGCTCTCATTAGTTGTGTGACTCATTTCCTTCTATTCACACAGCAAATCCCTATTAAACAGCTGAGAACCATCCAATCAGCAGGAAAAGAACCTGAACAAAAGAAAAAGATAAGGAAACTAAATTAACACGAGAACAGAAAGGTAGGTAGTTCTTCTTGCTCTCCAATTTTTTTGATGCTTGCACTCCACCTTCCACTAGTTCATTTTTTCCCCATAGAACATCTTTATGGAATAAGACAAATTACAAGTGGGCCAAAAGAAATCACAGGTATACACAAATACACAATCTAAAAGCAGTGAAAGCCCACAGAAACAAAATTAAGCTACAAAGGGAAACAAAACCAATTGGGCCAGCCATTAGAATAATATAAAAATAACTACCCTGAAAAGGAATAACCCGCAAGTAAAATTCAGGCAATAACAGAACAATTTATGCACTGAATCGAACTCCTAATGTAGTACTTAAGTGTTAAGCTATGATGATTTCCTATTGTAAATAAATGTATGGACCATGCAAATCAAGACAAGAAAGAAGGTAATAATATTAATAGCCCTCCCTCCTATGCTTCTTTCACAATATAGAAGGCAAGAATCGAGAAAGGATAAACTATTAACCATTATACACTCATTTCTGCGACCATGAAATGCGGGATATTCATTATACAAAATTCAATTGTTTTACAGCCGAAGGTTCCATATTAGGAAAGCTTGGTATCATTTATTGCAGCATAATGCATTAATTAATAGACATATTAGTTGGGCAGACTGGATCACGCCATGCTATATATAACAGTGTACAGCATCAAAAAGCAAATGAATAATAATAATAATAATGGCGCCGGTAAATATTAATTAAATCTAGCAAAATAATTAAATACCTGAATCAGAGAAAGAAGCCAAAACCCAAAGCTAAAATCTATTGAATTACCAAAATTGGACTCTTGAAAAGTTCAAATATGGTTCCTGAATGAGTTAAAAGCCGAGAGAAGGGTAAAAACAGAGTACCTGCATAAACAACAAAAGAAAGATTCAAAATTTAATGCATGGCTCAGGCACAGATAAAATGATCTAAGTGCATGTTTAACTAGAATCAGCCCAAACTTTTCATAATAAATTCCAGAATTTATAACCGCCAAAACTTGATCTCCCCTAGCCAAAAGAACCGAGAAGTTCCGTTCGTTGATCAAAATAAACAGAAACCCTAGCTAAAAGGCCCAGAAACACTAAATTTATACAATAAAATAAACAGCATGAGAGAAACGGAGATCGTAACCGTAATTTGTGAAAAAGCACAAGTAAGATCTGAGCATAGAATGAGCAGGACATTGAGAGATCCAAAACTTCAAGCCCGCACCAAAAAGACAAAGACTGAGCACAAGAAGAGACTTTTACACGGAAACAGAGAGAGAGGGAGAGGTGAAAATGGATATGGGGAATAAATATGCTAATGGATATTAAAAATATAAAAAGAACATAGATTTTCGGAGAAGAATGAAGTAACTAAACAGGAAAATGGCTAAAGGAGAGTAAATTTAGGAGAGAAAAATAAGGAGAAGGCTCCAACATTCTAATTATAATTCTTAAACTATTAAGCTTTATAAGCTCAAATATCATCTAAAGACGAGAAATTTCCTAAACTGCGCAACTTCAGATTCTCTAA
>CANXYI010028403.1:0-14613 GCA_948208565.1 Hura crepitans
ACATATTCACATTATGCATTAGTAAAAACATATTTACATAAATAAAGAAAATACTTTGAATTAAATAATTTTCATACATGAAATGAGGCAATTGATTTTTTTTAAAAGCTTTAGATCTCACATGCTTATTTTTAGAAAATGGATTTTTATTATTTATGACTTTTATTTTAAATAAATTGAAATATATTTTTATGAAGAAAACATCAATTTAATTAAATATAAAATGATTTAGTGACTAAATTAATTATTTTGAGAACTTTGGTTCTCTCGCATGCTTAGTTTTAGCAAACAAATCTTCATTATACATAAAATTGGGTGATTAATTAATTTGAGAACTTTGGTTCTCACATGCCTATTTTTAGACAATAGATTTTTATTATTCATGACTTTTATTAAGGAAAAATTAAAATCCAGTTTATTAAAAAAACATTAATTAATTAGATATAAAATGGCTTGATTATTTTTAATCATTTTCCTATGTATTACAACATGCATTGAATATATAGGGAAATTATCAGACTAAAAAATAAACTACATGGCAATCACCTAAAAAACATTCTAAACCAAATATTAAAATAAAATAAATTATGTGAAAATCACTTAAAATACAATCTAGTAATGTTTTGATGAAGAGACAAGTAAGAAGATTAAACTAACTGCAACACACCAAAGAACTCACAGCACAACAAGATTAGAATAGTAGAATCATAAATAAATGGCCTGACAAAAAAATGAAAAAAAATAGATTGCCATAAAAATGTCGTAACAACAATAATAATAATATATAAATCAATAGATCTACTAAGTTACTACACCTAACCTGTCGGTAGATAAAAGAAAAACTAAAAAAGAATTAAAAGAAAAAGGAAAAGAAAGACCAAATGGCTTACCATGTATAATTGCCTTTAGAAAGAAAAGATCTCAAAAAGATGAAACTCGTGGATAAAAAATCTTCCAAAATATTAAAAATGGTGTTTAAAGAATAATTTTTTTCTTTTTTTAGAGCTTTTCTTGAGACCTAAAAAAGCTAAGAGAGAGAAAACCCCCTTATGGTGTTAGTGTTGGGCATCAGGCTTGGGTATCTAGAGATTTTTTGAGTTAGGAGAAAAACCTTTTCTTCTCTTTTAATTTTTAATAGAAAACTTTAAGATCTTTAGATTGGAAAGTAACATCCTCATTCCTCAAAACCTAGTCCCTTTCTTTGTCACTAGGTAATCCAAACATAGGAGCCCTAGAAACCTAGTGTTTATAGTAGGCAAATCAAAGATATGGAAAATACCCGCTACAACCTTTGGACCATCTACCTCCTTTCTAGCTCAGATGGCATATTATCTAGTTAGAGCTCTGCTCTAAGACTTGTCCTTTCGCCTAGCCCTAGCTCTGCTTCCGGTGTCTTTCTTGTCCTTCTTCTATGATAACTTTAATGGTCTCACTGGATAATCTCTTTATAAGTGCTATTTGGAGCCATAACCCTAGGAAACTCCTAGTGTAGCATTCTAATAGATACCCCAGTGTCTCTTGTGGCAAGTCTTACATCTGGTATTGGAACACTACCAAAAATAGATATGTTGTCGGGTCTATGCTTTAAAACCCTATCCTAACCTTTGAGATTACTTTAACTTCTTGCTCTATTATTCCTTGGACTAACCTTCTTTCTATTTGTTATTAGATATATAACTAGAACTGCTATATCCATAGCCATATGATCTCTTCTTAAAGCTGTCTCTCTTCTATCTCAACTGATGTACCATCTCTATAATATGACAAGCTACTTTCAAGGCTGAAAAATCCCTAATTTTCATTGGAACAACTCGTTGCATAATGTCTAAGTTTCACCCCTTCTCAAATTTCTTGTAGTGGTTTTCCTCTATAGCCACCACTGCATTGGCATTTCTACTCAAGCCAGCAAACTCCTTCTTATACGCAGATATAGTTCTGGGATTCTATCTTAAGTCTCTGAACTCATGGTAATTTTGATAGGTATTGCTTATTTATGTATTTCTTCTTAAATTCTTGAAGAAAGAACTCCCAATTAAGATTAGTAGCTGTCTTATGCTTTGTAATGGTCTCCCATAACTTTAAAGCTTCCTCTGACAACATTAAAGTAATACATGCTACATAATCCTCTTAAGGACACCTCAACTGCTGCATAATCCTAAGCATCTAATCTAGCCAATACTTGGCTCCCCCTTATTAAAGAACTTAACCCCGTTTATTAATAACCATTCTATGTATGTCTTTTGAAAAGCCTACTGCTCTTTAGGTACTAGAGCTGGAGCTGTGTGTATTGTAGTAACTACAATAGTAACAGTTGCAATCACCTATCTAATGAACTCGAACATATTCTCTATCTAAGTTAACTAACCCTATTGCATATGAGTAGCATGTCTTGCATCACTAGAGGTCACATACTCTTGTTGTGCCTCACCTTGTCTAATAGTCATAGGAACATGGCTCTCTACTTCTTGCTCTTTACCTCGAGTAGTGCTATGACTCATCTCCATATTTGTAGGTAAGAGAAATAGAGTATGAGCCCCACATGTAAAATGTTATGATGTAAACATACTATAACTACTATAGTGCTCGTGTGTAGCCTATATGTTTAGAGGAAAGCCTAAACTAGAGTTTTAATACCATTAAATGTTGCACCCTCTACCCGACCCGTACATCTGAGCTTAATAGAGAGCATGCATGTATACCGATATTTGATTTTGCTATCCCAAAATCTTATTTTAAATTAAAACTTTTATTAATTAAAACATTTCTTACTTAAGGGGTTATAAAAACACTAAAAACCATTTGGCATGTTTTACTAGGTAACTAATAGGGTCATCATGTCGAAAATTCGATAGTATAATGGCTATACTAAGATGCTTTCCTGAATAGTAGGCCTATTAAAAACAATTTAAAACAACACACATCACAACACAACTACAATTGAGTCCTTTTGGCCCTCTAATGAAAAAGACAACATAGAGTCTCAAGCTCATCAGAAGCAACACTCTAACACATAATATCAAGAGATAACATACAAAACATGCAGGAATTATAAAGCTTTTATAATAATACAATTTTAAGTTACAAAATCGGCTGATGTTTATAGATTAGGCCCAATCCCTCTAGAATTGCAAGAGCACTTCTACTATGTTTACATTATGACCATTTTACAAAAAGAAAACAAAAATACCCAAAAGTGGGCAATCTTCGTGTTCTTTTATGGGGCAGAAGCTTTGACTCCACTCTTTTACTCAATTACCTACGGATCGCAAATAAAGCAATGCGCTAAGCTTTTACTTAGTGATGTAATCACTTTAATATGACTATATTAATTTAAGCATGCAATTATTCATTTCATAACAATTGTATAATATGATATCAACGATGACTATACAATATGGCTTATGAGCAAACTAGCACATTGATATGTATACATGTCACTAATTATGCATAAGCTGCATTATGTCTATGCACAAAGCATAACTAGCATCAATATAAATAAAATGAACAATATACATAACATACTCATTTATCACCTCATAGCAAGCATAATAGCACATATTACATGTCATAACCTTGTATTCATGCCATAACTCAATGTCTGGGTTTCCTAATCATTTTTATATGCCAAACACCTTATTTTATTGCATTTATCATTTTCTCATGTTTAACTTATGCCCATACTAAGGAGATAACTATCCAAGGCTAGATAACAAATATTATTGGCTTGAAGGCCTCGCACCTAAAAGTACGTAACAACATTATACTTGACGGCACTCGTACCTAAAAGTACATAAAAAAATTATGCCTAAAGGCACTTCCATCTATAGATATGTAGATACATTTGCTCATAGCATCGTGCTCATCAACATATGAAATGATGATCCATAGGTCTCATACTTGAAGGTAAGCTAGCAACTATTGAAATCCTAGTTGACTAATCAACTTATGGAAACTAGATTGTCTAAATGTATAGGCATAATTAAACTCATCATTTTATCCTATTATAACTATTTTTAACATATATTGTCTTTTATGTAACAACATGCATAAACATGTCACATTGGCCATTTTGTATATTAGCGAGGCCTAAAACTCATGCACCATTCTACGTATACAAGCATAAGGCCTTCAATTTATGTGCATATCACTTTGATAAGCTTTATTAACACATTTTAATGCCGTAATACACATCTATGCTTATGAGTTCTCATTAGTTCCTCAATTTGCCATTTAAAGGATTACTATGTCTTATATGACTGTAATAACACAAATATAAACAATTTGCATTCCAAGCATAATTCTTTCTCATCAATTGCATGCATTCATACCTTATAATAAATAATGCATTAAGAATTTGCATAAAAGTCACATCTCACATTAACACGCCATTTTACACAAAATATTAACACTTATTGGTTAGACTGCACATAATGCCTTTTTACAGGGGCAAAACCCACATGCAAGTCAATATGGCATTTAACCATTTCTATATACCCACACTTATGCATTTAAACATGTTAAACCACTCACAATCATATTTATACCATTTTTCTCCATAAAATAATCATACGTCCTCTTTTTATGCGACAAATGCATTCAAATCATGTTATTTTCACATTAAAGACATTAGACCATTACTGTAAGTGCACACACACATTCATATCATCACATTTAAGCCTACACAATGGCATTTACACTATTTTTCCCATATATTACTTATATATTAATTTTAGGCAATAATAGCACATAAATTTTGTACCTAGCCTAAATGAGGCATTCAACCCCCTCATGTCATACACTCATCATTCATAAAGCACATTTATATAATCCAACATTACCATTTATCAATATTGAATTATCTCAAGCATTAAACTCTTAAATGCCATTAATGCACTAATATGCCATACATGCCATAAATACACATAATGAATTTCCATACATTTCTATTCATTTTAAAGTGATTATACATACTAAAATGTGTCATCAGGTACCCCTAATGTACTTTTAGGCCTTCTCCTTGCCTCGAGAATCTCAATTCAAATTTCACCTATGAATTCAAATAGGTTTATTTTTAGAAAAATCACAAAAAATCTTATATAGCTCTAAAAAATAAAATGAGCATACACATGCACTCTTGGGCTCCCATAGGGTCAAAAAAATATATCATAATAGAATGAAAATTACTCGATTGGAAGATGTTCACTATTCACTTTAGGAAGGAAATCACAATTCCTCTTGAGATTCTTTGCCAAACAAGGCATTGTTGGTGTCTACGGGTTCGTTTCAGAATGTCCTAACTATCGGGATATATTTTTCGTAATGGGTAAGGAACGAAATGAAGAAAAAAGAGAATAATGAGAAGGGGAGAGGGTTTCAGCCATGTTGGAGAAAGAAGAAGGGAAATGGGGGGAAATGAAAATAGTGGAAGGAAATGGTAATTTAGGGTATTTTTAGTTTTTTGGCAAAATTATTTTATTTTGTTCTCATAATTTATTTATCCCTTCTAGAAGAATCAAAATTCCTTAATATATGTTTCCAAAATTAGGTAAATTCTAATCCTATAGACCCCTAAAAAATTGGGCTTGAAAGACGAAAAAAATGAGAAAACTTAATATATATTCTTACCCAAAAACTCAGTAAAAATGCTTTTAGATATCTAAAAATTTCGATTCCAAAGGCAATGGTCTATTCAAAATATCTAAGCATCAAGTTGCAAAATTTCTAGATTATTTTGAGCAACTTTTGAATTATTTTACTGTTCATCTTTACCTGTGGTAATATTCTTAGGACACTTCCATAAAAATCTTATTTAGCACTTTTAACCATCCAAATAACTTCGGATTGGCTTCAAACATTACCCAAAATTCATTCATAATTAATACTCCTTGTTGGTACACTTATGTGACTTGAGTTTCAAGAAGCACTATTCTCTTCGAAAAGTACTATTCATGAGAGTCAGGATTTTCGGGTTATTGCAATAGCACACTTACTACCTCAAGTACCTTAAACTCTTGGACCATCGGTATGTTTTCATTTAGCTTGACCTTTATGGCTTTGAAAATTTTTGCTGATTGTTTGTGTTGTAGCCTACTACCACAACTTCAAAAGCTTAACCTTTTTCTCTTAGGAAAAAGCCAAGGACAGTTCTGAGTTATTAGAGTGTTCAATTCTCTCATCCTCCTATGCATACTATAAAAAATGAGGTTTTGAACACAACCACTAGTTAACCTTCATTACCTACTGAGGTTGTGGGAACCCTGACTGATGTGCCTGGCCTAAGTTATATGTGATATGGCATGGATGGTTGGCTTTCATCTGCTCACCTTCGTGTTAAGGATTGTTTGTTGGTGTCATTTGAATAAGAGGATATCACAATAGTAAATTTCAATTTGACCTCCACTAGACACCTTATGAGCTTTAATCAATCATGTTGTGATTTTGTTTCTACTATGGCAGGTGAAGAGAGCTCTTATGGAGAGGACTGCTTATGTTGTTGATGCATTTAGATGAGCCATGATTGATGAGACTTAGGTTCTAGCTGTAAGCATTTTCCTATAATGGGTAATATATACAAATGTGTAGGTATACATGACGTGCATTGATCCTTCATTTTTTTCTAAAGTGAGTTACCAAGAAGGGTTACTGCTCTTCACTAGACTCAAAAAAAGCTGAAGGCCTTGAAGATGAGGAAATAGAGAACTAGGACAAGGATGAAGGAAGAAGTAGATAGCAACTATACCATTTTTGTGAACAGGCCTCACATTTGTACATATAAACATTATCACATAATCATTTATTTTGAATACAATCCTACATTTATATACAAATGTATGATAACTAATGACAAAAAATGTGTTGCCATAGATAAATAACACACATTGCCTCTAACTAGGGATTTGAGCTATAGATTTGTAACACCCTTTACTGTATTCTCAAAAAAGCATAATAAGTAATGCACTTCCCGTTAGGTTACTTATATAAACACTTTTATAACACATTCTCACACGTCCTGGACCCTTCTAGTCCCCTAAGTATCAACCTAACATTATCATCCTAACAAACATTAGCACAAGCCTCAGGCCATAAATAGATGAACATACACTAGAGCCTTAAGATCACAGATCATATCAACAGCATAGATCAACAAAAATGATACATTCTCAAAAGGACTGATATTTGCTTATTATAAGAATTATTATACCTATATATATTTACATCACATGTCCTTTGTATACATAACACCTATTTCCCACTTAAGTACAAAGAGTGTAAAACTATATAAAATATATATTAACAACCTTCTAATGAATAACCTTTGAACTTTGTTGCACACTTTATGAGGCTGCATCTCTATTTTGGGTACCTCTACACCAAAATAGGTACACTGAGTATATAAGATACCTAGTGGTAGATTCAAGCATTTTAAACATGTCAAGTAGTTTATCCATGCATGTGTAGTCACAACACTAAGTTATTCTATTTTTAAAGTTCAATTTAAGATATTAATGTGCCAAATTAACCTTGTATAGGTTTACATCAAGAAATCATTCAGTTACTAATTTCAACCCAAGAAAATCATAGTTTTTATTATTATTATTATAGCTTACATGCATAATCTTTACTATTCAAGACACTAGGTAATGCATATGTAAAATTACCAAAATACCCTTGTATGTGTATTTCCTAATCATTCAGGTGATTGTGTCATATTATACCTTGTATCATATTCCAATATCACATGTAATTTATATTTTTCTTATTTAATGTTTTTTAGCTAGCCTGACTAGAAAGACAATACTGACATACACTAGACCTAGAGTGAATAAAGATAGTGCAGTGATCCACATTCTAAACCTCAACTGCTACACTGGCCTGCTTGAGTTATAGCACCCAAGGTGTAATTATCAAGGCATGGTCTACCTAGAAAATTTGTGGTCTACCTAATAGACTAGTACAGTGGCCCTCTAGAACCTTGGCCACTGTACCGACCTTATTTAAGTATAAGTGATGGAATAACTGTGTCTACCTAGTAAACTGGTTTATCCAATAGACTAGTGCAGTGGCCTTCTAGGACTTACACCACTACACTAGTAAAATTTACATAACTAGCATCAGGTGACAAATGTAGAATATTCTCTATCCAATAGACTAGTATAGTATCCCTAAGGTGGACCTAGGCTGCTATACCGACCCTAGTTGAAAAGTAGATAGTGTAGCAGCTACAAAAATCCCTAAGTTGATCGATCAACCCATTAAGTGAGTGTCTAACTAATGGACGATACAACTCAATTTATACTTATTTCTTTACTAATTAATTTCCTATAATATTATTAAGTAAATAACAGACACATATAAATTTTATAGCACAGTTAAATTTTAGCTCGGCCTGGTATGGCCTCAATTAAGTTGTACTAGGTAATTTCTCTATAGCTTTTTTAAAGATTATAACTGCCAATAATTATGGTATATTATGCTTGATTTTATACCATAAGTATTTCACAATTATTAGCCATTTACTATCTAGTGATATTTTTAATTTAGGTAAAGGTCAAACTAGACAATTAAAAGTCATTATGTCAAGTTTCAACTACCCTTTTTAGGTTTATTTCTTATCCTTTTTTAGTGTAGATTTCACCGTTTTTTACAGAATGTTCATAAGCCGTAAGTCTCTTTATAACTAGGCCATTCCAAAGGCCAAAACATAGGCATCAAAGCCATACTACATAATCACATAAAATAGCCCTAATAAGGATAATTATAGGCACATTGTTTACTCACAATCCATAGCCCTTAAGGCACATTTTATAGGTGTATTACAAACCACTTTTTTAGTCCATTCTTAATTAAATTCAAGTTCACTTTTGAGACATCTTTTCATGTCATTTCTTGATCACATTTCATGATATTTTAAGTATGTACATTAACTAAATTCTTGCCAAATAAGTTAAGCCAAACATAGCTCATATAATTATATCATATTATGCATACACATTACATACATTCTACCAACATTTTCATGCCAATCTCACTAGTGTAGCTCTTGGGTTTAACCATCCCTTAGCCTTGATGATGCATTTCCATGATGTTTATGACAAATTCTAGCTATTATCTATAGCATAAACACATGCATACATATACATGTACAATTTCATGCCATTTTAAGTGACTTACCAATAATACATGTCTTAGCCATTCAAATAAAACACCATAGCCATACACTAAATCAACTTATCACATGCCACAGTACTTAGTTATATAGCATAGATCCAAATTACATGCCAAAACAACTAGCCACACATACACCATACATAACCACCTGCCATAGGCATTAATTCTCACTTGCCATTACAAAATTCAACAACTGAATAAGCCTATACCCATGCCAAAGCTCTCAGCCAACTGACGTACATATATATGACAAGCCAATTCTCATCAAGTCCTACCTTTTTCAATGTTTAACTTCTTGTGACATCTAAGGATTTCATTAAAGCTTTAGAGTGTCATTATATGCCACTAGATTACACCATTCTAAAACTAATTTTTAGCCCCCTTAAATATCAAAAGGCATGAAAGAAATAATGGAATTCACTTACTTATTAAGAAGAACCACTTGGAACTTGCAAACTCCTCAATTCTAGCCTACCATAGAAGCCTTTCTCACCCTTTTTCTAGTCTTTTCCCCTCTTGAATGAGCAAAAAAACCATTAAAACAGATTCTTATAGATGTTACGCACCTCAAATACCCATTTTTAGTGAACAAATCTTAAGGAAAACCCATGGAAAAGCAAAGAACTCACCTCAAACACCTTTCCTAGATAATTTCTCTCCGAGAAAATTTAAAGAATTTTTTGAATTGTTAAGAATTCCTTTTCCAAAAATTCTTCTTCCTTTATCTCCCAAACATCATAAAAGGAATTTAGGTGGTGAGAATTTGCAACAATAGTTGAAGGAATGTGGTGAAAATGGCTTATTTCCCTTTTTGTGGTGTCAGTTCCAATAGAGAGAGGAAGGAAAAATTTCTCTTTCATTTAGTGGATTTTTCCACTTGTCAAGTGGTTTTGCCACTTCGCATGGACCTTACACTAGCTAGCAAGGTAAGGGTGGGACCCATAAGCACCCGAACCATTTTGAAACGGCTCGATTTTTGGGAAAACTTAAGAAATTCACCAAAATTAAAATGGACCTCAAAAAATACACCATTCATTTTAAAATTCATATTTTAATCCCCTCTACAAGCTCATGAATTTTTACAGCAAAATTCTATTGATAGAATAATTTTCAAACTACCCATAGCCTAAACACATGCATAAACATACATGTACAATTTTATGCCATTTTAATTAACTTACCCATAATACATGTCTCAACCATTCTAAGAAAATACCATAACCATGCACTAGATTAACTTATCACATGCCACACTTCTCATTCATATAGCATAGATGTAATTACATGCAAAAACAACTAGCCACACATATACCACACATAACCACCTACCATAGGCACTAATTGTCACTTACCATTACAAAATTCAGCAACTGAATAAGCCTATACCCATGCCAAAGCTCTCAGCTAACTAACATACACATATATAACAAGCTAATTCTCATAAAGTCTTACCTATTTCAATGTCCAACTTCTTATTATATATAAGGATTTCATTAAAGCTTTAATGTGCCATTACATCCCACTTGATTACACCCTTCTAAGACTCATTTTTAGCCCCCTCAAAGATTAAATGGCATGAAAGAAATGCTGGAATTCACTTACTTGCTAGGGAGAACCACTTGGAACTTATAAACTCCTTAATTCTAACCTACAATAGAATCCTTTCTCACCCATCTTCAAGTTATTTCCCCTTTTGAATCATAGCAAGAACAATTAAAACACATTCTTAAAGATTTTAGGCACCTAAAATACCCTTTTCCATTAAAAAAATGTTAAGGAAAACCCAGAGAAGAACAAAGAACTCACCTTAAACACCCTTGCTAGATAGTTTCTATCCATGATACTTTAAAGAATTTTTGTCAATTGTTGGGAGCTCCTTTATAAGAAATTCTTCTTCCCCTAGCTCTCTAACATCCCAAAATGAATTTGGGTGGCGAGAATTTGCAGCAATGGCTAAAGGAAAGAGGTGAAAATGGCTTTTTTCCCTTTCTATGGCATCGATTCAAGTAGGGAGAGGATGGAAAAATTTCTCTTTTATCTAGTGGAATTTTACACTTTTCAAGTGGTTTTGCCATATGTCATGGACCCTACACCAGCTGGCAAGGTAGCGATGGGTCCAAAAACCACCTGAATAATCCTAAAATGGCTTAATTTTTGTCAAAAATTTAAATATTCACCAAAATTGACATAGACCACAAAAAATTACACCGTTCTTTTCAAATTTTAAATTTTCATCACTTTTATAAGCTCATAAATTTTTACGACCAAATTCCATTGATAAGTTATTTTTAGATCACCTCGATTTGTATGCCAACCTAAAAAATTATGAGAATTTGCAAACAACCTCAGAATTTAAAAATTCTTTCATCAATGGACTTAGTGAAATTTTTAAGCTTCAGAATTCGATATTTTCTGGTCCATCTAAGCATATCCCGAGTTATTCCTAGTGTGAAAAATTTTTATTGCCTAGAGGGGTAGCTGATAGTCTAAAATGAATTATTGGTTCTCTTAAATTTTTAAAATTTTCCTTTTTCAACAATTTAAAGCCCCTCAAAGTTTTATGGCTAGTGTCACTACCTCAATTTATGTTCAAGTGACTCGGCACCCTGAGAACACTTCACAGACCTAGTGGCACTATTTATGAAGCCTCAAAACATGAGCATTACAAGATTGGTGACGTTGCGCCATAGATGATAATGGACTAAACTGCAATCAAAAAGATTGTAATTCGGCTAATTAAGACTATGTTTGGCAAAGGTAGGACTATAGCATAGAGAAGTAGGGTTGTTCTTTATGGAGATAGGACCATACTCGTATTATAGCAACTACTATCCTAGCAAAAGTTTAGTGACCTCAAATAAGTGCCATTTTTAGCAAGAATCACTTAGAAGACTTGGCACTTTATAGTGGATGAGAAAATTTCTTATTGGTAAGTCTTTGTTCATGCAGACATGGTGCAAAATGGTATGTGCAAATGTTCATTTTGCATGATTCTCAACTAGTAACAAACACTATTATGGATATATCTCAATTGATTTGTGCAGACTATGACATCGACTTTGGATACTTTATGGTCCATGTAGACATCCTCACAAGCCTTGTATTCCTTATGATGATAAAAATAGGAATTGTGAAGGTTAGGGCCTATAAATACCTCCCTTCTCCCTTGTTCATGCCATACATTGCTATACCTTTCTCCTTTAGTTAGCAATTTTCTAAGACTTTATAATCAAAGGCTTTTTTAACTTTAAACATCCTTGCTCCCTTTTTTACTCTTAGATTCTTGAGAAAGGTAAGGATTGATCATAACTTCTTGAGTGCTGTTGTGCATTTTTAGGACCCTATTTTCAATGTGTCTATCTTTAATCACTACGAGATTACCCCGACTTTGAAAGAATTCATTACTATTTTTAACTACAATGTTACTTCAAATAATCCCTTAGCTCTTTCATTTTTTAAGGAGTATTATCCCATGGATATTGTTCTTACTTTGGGTATTTCTCCTTCTATATCTTAGAAGGTGATTCCAAGTGTAGGTCTAATTTCTTTGCAAGAAATTTTTGGCATTGCTCATAAATTTCCCCTCAACTCGGTTTAATGAACTAAGTGTTTGTTGTTATGCATCCTTGGCAACTTATTGGTAGTCACCTTTAAAAATGACCTTTATAATTTTAAGGTCCTCCAAATTTTGATCGAAATGTGCTCTAGCCATAATCCTTTCAGTGTCTTCTAAGCTTAAACCATTCGAGAATTGGATGCTTTAAAGATAGGGGATATTGTCTTTGTTACTAGAAGCCCACTTCTTTTATAGGTATGCATATAGAGCCCATGTGGGTTTTCCCTCTAGTATTATTTTTCTTTTAACTCAAACTTTTACCTAGCATGCTCATGAGGTTTACCTAACTTTTAGTTATGTAGCCTTTTTTTAAAAAGATTTGGTTAAAGAAAAATTAGGACTTCTTGTACCTCCTCTAGTAAAGCTTTGGATTAAGTATGCTTTGAATCACCATTATGAAAGGAAACTTGAGAAGAAATTTAACACTTGTGATCAATGGATTGAATGGCTTAATATCGTTGTTGCATTCTGCTAAAGGTGTCTTTAGCAGAAGATCACTTATTTTTCTCTATTTTGCCATTCGAGCTATATTCCCTTGATCAAATTGAGGCATGTTATGTTTTACATCCCTTCTCAGATCTAACGACAAATTGGTCTACTGTAAAGGGTCCTTTCTAAACCTTTAGGGTCTCAAGGTAGGCTTTTAACATGGTATTTCTTGTGCTCTTTTCTCCACTTATGGAGTCATCGTGTTGTACTAAAAGATATACTTAATCATGTGACTAGCAATATAAGTACAAATGATAATTACAGAGCTTGGTTTCTAGGTACATCTATAGGTAATAGGACATTAGTACTAAAGAGAAAATGTGTGGAAAAAACTTCTATGTTTGAAAATAAAAGACATGTTTAGACTTTTAAAGTTCAACTACTTATATAATCTTTCCTACTTAATGGATGTTTCTATACCAATTATTATAACTAAAGCATTTTTGCTATTAATTGCATTTGAAACTAATCTACTTAACTTTAACAAATATATTAATATCTCATTGGTGATACTATTATTACAAATTAGCCTTGAAAGGTTTTCTTTTTTGGACATTTCTCTTAGATCCCCTAACTTTTGCATGAGTGCCAAATAGGTTTTCACCTCATCAACGTGTCCTAATTTTTGCCTAAGCCACTTTGTTCGGGTTTTCAACTTAACAGACCTTTTTTATCTTCAATAAAAGTAATTCTTTAGCTTATCCATGTTAACCAGTTCTAACAATTCATTGCCTTCTAAGTTTGAGATTTTAACACCCTTATGCTTAAGTATCTTCTTGACCAAGTATGGGTCTTCCCAATCAAGCATGAACTTTCCTCTAAGATCTATTCATAAAGGCCTGGTATATTTTAGTACCAAATCATCTTCTTATATGGGATTGGGCTTGACTTTCTTGTTGTATGCCCTAGCAATTCTCTGCTAATACAATTGCATGTGGTAAAGGGCTTTAAGTCACTTTTCAATAATTAAAGCTAACTATTCATATCTATTTCTAGCTCATTCTACTTTTGGTATTTTTGCTTCTAGCATAACCTTGAGTGAAGGGACCTCAATTTCTATTGGCAACACTACCTCCATCTCTTATACAAATGAATTGGGTGTGGCTTGCATAGATGTCCTGACAGTTGTTTTATATCCCTACAGTCCATAAGGTAACATTTCTGCCCAATCCTTGTAGGTAACTATCATCTTTTGAAAAAATTTCTTCACATTCTTATTAGCTGCTTTGACCTCTCCCTTAGCTTGAGTTTGTTATAGGGAACACTTGTGATGCTTTATCATTTATTTCTGCTAGAGTTGCTTAGTCTCACTCTAAAGTTGTACCCTATTATCTATGGTG
>CANXYI010028576.1:0-13668 GCA_948208565.1 Hura crepitans
ATTCTTAGAGATCAATTTGAAGAAAGGAGCTCAAATTGGAGAATTTTCATACTTGAGCGAATAGTGCTCAAGTGATGTGTAAGTGACTCTTTCCATGGTTTCTTATTTTTCTCATAAGGTATTTGAGGTGTAGATATTATTGGTGGAAAGAGATTTCAGTTTGGAATTATGTGTAATTTTGTAAGAATTTTCAAATGTTGGAACCAATTATGGAAGTTTGAGATATGGTGGTTCAAGGTGGAGAGAGAGGAATCTGATGGTTCTGGAGTAACTACAGCATGATAAGGAGTTCATTATAAGTGAATTTAACTAAAACTTATCATGTATGATGAGAAAAACATGACATGGAAATGTAAGTGTGTGTATGAAAGTTAGGGCTCTGTGTGTATGCATGTATGTATGGATGTGAAATGTATGGTAGGAGATGTATATTGATGAATTAGGATGGTGGAAATGTGAATGTGAGATGGATGTGTATGCATGGGTTACATGCATGACTATATGTATGTCATGAATATCATGACATGGGTAGGCATGTATGGATGGTTGGTATGTGAGAATAGGATGGGGTTATGATGGGTGACATGCATGACTAGGTGTATGGCATGTATGTCATAATATGGGCATGTAGTTATGGTATGATATCGGATGTGTGACATGTTGGCATGTGCAAGTGAGAAGACATTATAATGTATGGTATATGAAAAGTATGAAATGAGATGGTTAGGTGAAGAATTAATAGGACATGGTGCTTGACTAATGTATGTAGAGAAAAGGCATGAAAACATGGCATGTAAAGTGGTGAAGTAGAAAATGTAGCTTACGAGATTGAACTTAAATTTTGAAATGTTGTTAAGAATGTCTAAATGGAAATAATGATTTTTATAGGGTAAACTAGGTGCAAAAGAATTGGATGGAGTGCGAAAATCTAGAATATAAGGAAGTGCGGTAATGAAAGGAAAATAAGTTGATAAATTAAGGAGGAAAAATATGCCAAATGAATAATGGTCCTTATGCAAAAAGGACCTATAACGATCTAAGATTTCGATGACCTATAATTGTCCGAAAAAAATATGATCGAACGAAATAAATTATAACCTATGTCTTTTTAGTTTAAATATAACTTGAATAAATGTTTGACAAAAGAAAAATAATTAAATTGGACCAAATTAGAACCTGAATGAAATACTGAAATAATAAACTATTGAGAAGCTGATTTGAATAAATTAAGAGATACAGGAAGAAATTATTAAGGCACGATAATGTATATATAAAAATTTAAGGACATTAATACATGGATTTTATGTATACTGTGAATCATAAAAAGAGATTTATAAGTGGTAGTGACTTAAAGACATGTGTACAGTATAATTGTTATAAAGAAATCCATAAAACAAAATAGTCAATTATTTAACAATACAAGAAGGAAATATTAATAGGAATATAGTAACAGTGAGAACTAGCTATTAAGTTTGGGAATTTACTTATGGTAATATAATGTAAGGAAAACGTGACATAAAAGCCATTAAGTATAATTTTGGGTATAAATAGAAGTAAGGTAAAATGAAAACAAAGTAGCAGTAAAGATAAACTAGAGCGATAGGCAAAAAGAGGTAAAAGACTATCAATTAACATTAAGGAAAACAAGGAAACTTGAGTCTAAGACATGATGATCTAATGGGATTGAAAAGGTGTTAAATGAAACTAGATTAATAAATAAAGTGAACTGATTAATAAAAGAAATGAATTAGTGTGAAATATACTGACTGTGAAAGAGCATTGAATAGAAATCTTGCGATTATGAGTTGTTCATAAACATTATAGGTTGATCAATCAACTAAGGATTAGCAACTGCTAGAGGCCAAGTCTATATGGATTTAGCCTATGTATGGCGAGTGCAGCCACTTAGGTTCTGCGATGAGCCATTGCACTACACGCTATTATTGTGGTTATTAGGAGTGTTCCATGAACAGGTCCCTGCTATCCACTATTGTTGTTGCTACTATGATTTACAGATATTAGTAGTGGTCAACAAATGGATCCCTGCTATCTGCTAGTTCAATATTAGGGGTGGTTTACAGACGGGTCCCTGCTATCGGATGATAGTTATATATAAGAGACTAAGGTACATTTCTATTTCTTGTCCGATTTTTAGGCTGCAGAGGTTGGTGCAGCAGTCGAGGTCTAAAATAGGGGCCATGGCATATGGTGATCCTATTATCTAGTGGCTTATAGTTCTTCTCGAACCCATGGGGATAAAAGATAAATAAAACCATTTGAATAGATCCAATGACAAAGATTGAGAAACCTAAATCATAATTTACCTTAATTGAATTAATTCAGGAATTAACATACTAAAGTTAAAGAATGGTTATAAAGGCTAAGAGTAAATGAACATAAGGAAGCTTAATGAAACTACCCAAAGGAATAAAGGATTGAAGCACTAGTAATTGGATAGGAAATCATTAAAAGAAATAAGACACTGGAGAAATGAGAAAAAATCCTGGAAGATAGTAACAATATGTTTATATAACCAATAGATGGGATTGAGTTGAAAGGTGAAGACATACTTGAAAAAAATACAAAAGCAGTGGAGTGATACAGATATGGTAACTAAAACATGGTAATAACTTATAACGTGTAGAAGTAGCAATATGACGATAAGAATACACAACTTATAGAAATGATATTATGATCCCTTAGGAGAATAATCATACAATGAGAGCTTAGGGATAGGTTTTAGAAAATTTATAACCAATACTATTAATAAGTTCTTGTGTGCTTATATGCGACATAATACATGATATGTTTGGTTAAATTCACCACTGAGTGTATACTCAGCATGTCGGGCTTTCGATGTGTAGGTGGTAGATTTAGGGAAAGTGAAGCAGACAATCAGCAGTGCAGCCGACGACTATCTAGGTATGATCTTATATGAGTGAATCACATGGTATAAGTAAGTAGAGGCACTTATGCATGTCATTATGGGTTGATGGGTATTAAGCTATATAAGTTGCTAGCACAGTAATTTATAATAGTAAGAAACAAGTTTATCACTGTAATAACAAACTCAAATGATATTTAGTTATGAGATCAAGCATGTGAGTTTCATATGCTTGGCAAGAGTACTTTAGACTGTAGGAGTGGTTAATAAAAAATTTGTAGACACAAAAATAAGAGATGAGATAAAAGTTAAATGAAAGGCCTCTAGGGAAATCTAATGATGGGTGGCCTCACGACAAGTAGCACGTTTTGCCTTTTTTCAGTGGAAATAATCAGAGGGTCATAAAAGTGGTTAATAAAAAATTTCTAGACACAAAAATGAGAGATGAGATAAAAGTTAAATGAAAGGCCCCTAAGGAAATCCAAAGATGGGTGACTTGACGGCAAGTAGCACGTCTTGCCTATTTTTAGTGGAAATTGGCAAGGGGTGTTACCATTAGTGGTATCAAAGTGGGTTTAGGTGGTTTTGGACTGTAATGCATGAGTGCCTTAAGTGTTTTGGATATGGACAGTTGCTACACTGCTAGTGAATGAGGATTGTTGAGTACCAAATGACGAGATAATTATATGAACTCCTTAGGGTAGGAATAGTGGACTCTAATGATAGTGTCATGGTTTAATATAGTTCTCTTCCTCCTAATTTGGGTTACTAATGTAGTTAACAGAGTTAGGGGAAGGCAATAGTGCCCTAACTCAAGGAACAAGAAGCTTCATGAATGGTGAAGAGAGGTAAAATGGTTAAATAAGTAGACGGAAGAGTATAACCATCAGAGAAACCAAAGTATAATGCCCTGGTGAATTGTATTGTGATTGTAAGACAATTGTAAGGTGATTACCTGGTGAATAAGATTCTTGATAGGAAAGGGTAGATGGAAATTAGTTATGTATTTGAAACAAAGGATTAAGGAGATTAATGAAAGTTATCTATAAAAATGAAAGGAACCTTAAAAATTAGATGGTAAAGTAGACTCTATGGTTAACAGTGAGGAAGCATAATTGATTTATGGTACTTAGTGAGATTAAATGCCTTTAAAACTTAACAAGGAAGGAAAATTGAGTAACCTATGTATAAAGCAATTTAGTTGCCTACAGTTTGGAGGGTAGTATCAGATGGTGAAAGGCATAGGAGTCGTTAGACTCAAGTCCAGGATAACTAGATTCAAGGGTAATAGAAATGTAGGGGTTAAGCAAAAAGGTAGGGATAAGAAAGTAAAAAGGGGTGATAGAGGTGAGGTAGTAATAGGTAACAGAGGGATAACAAGAAATGAAGGTATAAGAACTAAGGCAAACTAAGGATAGAGGTTGGCTGTCAAGGTCCTTAAGAGTTAGGGCTATTACTCTTTCTTTGATGCATTGATTATTGGGCCCGAGCATTGCATTGTAGAGCTTAGAATCCATCTTGGCATTTGCACAGTTGCATTGTACATGATATGTTTTCCTATGATGAAAATTTTATGCATTGTGTTTTTGGAAATTGAGTATGGCATGATGATAGCCCTGACATTGAAGGGACTTGGTAGAGTGAATGTAACCATAATGTGATTATAATACAGAGAGAGTGATAAGAAAAAAAATGTGAGTAGAAAGAAGAGGAAGGCTAGTACATATACAAATGTGTAAACCTAGAAAAGTGTTTAGATATTAAGCTATGGATCTTATAGAGATATACTAAAAAATGAGGCTATGAAAGAGGTAATGGTGGTTCACAATACCTATAAATAGTTAAATTATCCCATTTGAAATTAAGAGGAGAAGTAAGTTAGATGGAAGCTCGATGAAGGAAAGATATTGTAATAAAGCTAAATAGACGTTACTTGGAGAGGTTAATGTAAAATATTATAGAATTATACTTGATAGTAAGGAAATAGGGTGAACCGTGTGATAAGAATAAAAGAGGATAAAGATAAGGTGAATAAGTAAGAATGATTTAACAGTACTTAATACTACTAGTGAAACTAGAGTATGGAAAGGAAGGAAGTAGTAGAAGTAATTAGTCTAGTAAACCCTTTAAGAAGAGAAGAGTAATGAAATGAAAGGTGATGACATTGATAGGTGGCTATGGAATTTTTAAATCGCATTAAAAGAAATCTAGACTAGAGAAATTACTCAATTCTAAACTAGAGATGCATCTAGAAAGTTTAGATACATGAAGATATAAAGGGTTTGACCCTGACGGAAGGAACTAGAGTGGAAGGCTGGAAGTAAAATGTTAAGATAACTAAACATGTGACTATGAAAAATTTTGCGAATGAAATTTCTTAAGAGGGGAAAATTTGTAATGCCCAAAAATCCAAATCGTGTGACTAGTGTTTTTGGGCCCGAGTGATGTTCCCAGTGGTGCAGGCCATCATTTTGAGTTTGTTGACTAACATATTGGCCGAAAAACTTTGACTAGCCTAAAAATGGTGAAAATGAATGAAATAACAATTTTAGTAGAACTAATAATTCATTTCAAGTTAAGAACTATTATTTATGGAGATAAAACGAGGTCAGACCGGGACAACTCCGGGAAGTGCCCGGTTGGTCTCGAAAATATCATACCTTAAACCTCAAAAATTCTACTAAGTATGATAGAGAAGGAATTATAATTTTCTAAGGTCAATAGATATTTTTTCAAAATATTTTATTCTAACAGGTGAATAGTGCCAGAAAGTCAACTATTGACTTTTAACCTAAATTTTACATGGACCTTCGAAACCCAAAGCGAGGATTTTTAAAATTGGAATGAATATTCTTGGAGGTCTAGGGAATATTTTATGAATTTTTTAATGTTAAAAATGGCCTATGGTGAATAGTGACCCTAGCTCTTGAAGGAGTTTCAGGCTGGAATTTTGCAAGGCCCTTAGTAGCTATAATTGAGAATTTTTGGGACTAAAATGGGAATTTTTGGGAACCAATGGAATATTTTATTAATTTTTTAACCAAAAAGTGATATAAAATGACTAGAATTAGTTTATTGGCCATTTGGCCTAACCAAAGGTAGCCAACCCAACCTATATAAGTTGTTACGGATGTGTGTATGCCTCATACATGTGCAAGTCATCTTCCCCCATGAAAACCAAGAAGCTGACACCATTCAAGGAGAATTTGCCATGATTTTCTTATTTTCTCTCTCCTAATCCCACCTAAATTCCATGAAAAAGCCATAAAATTAGAGCCTTCATCATTGTTAAACATCAATTCCACCATCAATTTAAAGAAAGGAGCTCAAATTGTATAGTTTTCATACTTGAATGAATAGAGCTCAAGTGATGTTTAAGTGACTCTTTCTATGGTTTCTTATTTTTCTCCTAGGGTATTTGAGGTGTAGATGTTATTGGTGGAAAGAGATTTCAGTTTGGAATTATGTGTAATTTTGTAGGAATTTTCAAAAGTTGGAACCAATTATGGAAGTTTGAGATATGTTGGTTCAAGGTGGAGAGACATGAATCTGATGGTTTTGGAGTAACTACAGCATGATAAGGAGTCTGCTATAAGTGAATTTAACTAAAAATTGTCATGTATGATAAGAAAAACATGACATGGAAATGTAGGTGTGTGTATGGAAGTTAGGGTTGCATGTGTATACATGTATGTATGGATGTAAAATGCATGGTAGGAGATGTATATTGATGAATTAGGATGGTGGGGATGTGAATTGAATGTGAAATGGATATGCATGCATGGGTTGCATGCATGAGTACATGTATGTCATATATGTCATGACATGGGTAGGCATGTATGGATAGTTGGTATGTGAGAATAGGATGGGGTTATGATGGGTGACATGTATGACTAGGTGTATGGCATGTATGTCATAATATAGGTGTGTAGTTATGGTATGATATTGGATGCATGACATGTTGGCATGTGCAAGTGAGAGGACATTATGATGTATGGTATATGAAAAGTATGAAATGAGATGGTTAGGTTAAGAATTATTAGGATATGGTACTTGACTAATGTATATAGAGAAAAGGCATGAAAACATGGCATGTAAAGTGGTGAAGTAGAAAATATAACTTATGAGATTGAACTTAATTTTAGAAATGTTATTAAGAATGTCTAAATGGAAATAATGATTTTTGTAGGGTAAATTAGGTGTAAAAGAATTGGATGGAGTGAGGAAATCTAGGATATAAGGAAGTGAGGTAATGAAAAGGAAAATAAGTTGATAAATTAAAGAGGAAAAATATACCAAATGAATAGTGGTCCTTATGCAAAAAGGACCCATAATGATCTAAGATTTCGATGACCTATAACTATCAAGAAAAAATATGATCGAACGAAATAAATTATAACCTGTGTCTTTTTAGTTTAATTATAACTTGAATAAATGTTTGACAGAAGAAAAATAATTAAATTGGACAAAATTAGAACCCTAATGAAATACTGAACTGATAAATTATTGAGAAACTAATTTGAATAAATTAAGAGTACAGAAAGAAAATATTAAGGCACGATAATGTATAGATAAAAATTTAAGGAAATTAATAATTGGATTTTATGTGTACTGTGAATCATAAAAAGAGATTTATAAGTGGCAGTGACTTAAAGACATGTGTACAGTATAATTGTTATAAAGAAATCCATGAAACAAAATAGTCAATTATTTAGCAATACAAGAAGGAAATATTAATAGGAATATAGTAACGATGAGTTCTAGCTATGAAGTTTAGGAATTTACTTATGGTAATATAATGTAAGGAAAACGTGACATAAAAGCCATTAAGTATAATTTTTGGTATAAATAGAAGTGAGGTAAAATGAAAACAAAGTAACAGTAAAGATAAACTAGTGCCATGGGCAAAAAGGGGTAAAAGACTATCAATTAACATTAAGGAAAAGAAGGAAACCTAAGTTGGGGGACATGATGATGTAATAAGATTGAAAAGGTGTTAAATGAAACTGGATTAATAAATAAAGTGAACTGATTAATAAAAGATATGAATTAGTATGAAATACATTGATTATGAAAGTGTACTAAACAGAAATCTTGGGATTATAGGTTGTTCATACACTAGATAAGTTGACCGATCAACTAGGGATTAGTAGCTGCTAGAGGTTGAGTCTATGTGGATTTAGCCTACATATGATGAATGTAGCCACCTAAGTTCTGCAATGAGCCACTGCACTATAGGCTATTATTATGGATATTAGGAGTGGTCTTTAGATGGATCCTTGCTATCCAACATTGTTGTTATTACTATGATTTGCAGATATTGGGATTGGTCTATGAACGGGTCCTTGCTATCTGCTAGTTCGGTATTGGAAGTGGTCTACAGATGGGTCCCTACTATCAGACGATAGTTATATATAGATGCTAAGGTCCATAAAGGGGATTAAGGTGCATTTCAATTTCTTGTCCGGTTCTCAGACTACAGGGGTTAGTGCAGTAGCTGAGGACCTAAATAGGGGCCATTGCACATAGTGATCCCGTTATCTAATGGTTAGGAGTTCTTCCCGAAACCATGGGCATAAAAGATAAATAAAACAATTTGAATAGATCTAATGATAAAGATTTAGAAACCTAAATCATAAATTACCTTAATTGAATTAATTTAGGAATAAACATACTAAAGTTAAAGAATGGTTATGAAGGCTGAGAGGAAATAAACATAAGGAAGCTTAATGAAACTACCCACAGGAATAAAGGATTGAAGCACTAGTAACTAGATAGGAAATCATTAAAAGAAATAAGACACTGGAGAAAAGAGAAGAATGCTAGAAGATAGTAACAATATGTTTATATAACCAATAGATGGGACTGAGTCAAAAGGTGAAGACATACTTGAAAAAATACATAAACTGTGGAGTAATACGAATCTAGTAACTAAAACATGGTAATAACTTATAACATGTAGAAGTAGCAATATGACGGTAAGAATAAACAACTTATAGAAATGATAATATGATCCCTTGGGAGAATAATCATACAATGAGAGCTTAAGGATAGGTTTTAGAAAATATATAACTAATACTGTTAATAAGTTATTGTGTGTTTGCATACGACATAATACATGATATGTTTAGTGAAATTCACCACTGAGTGTAACTCAACGTGTCAGGCTTCTAATGCATAGGTGGTAGATTTGGGGAAAGTGAAGCAGACAATCAATAGTGCAGTCGACGACTATCTAGGTATGATCTTATATGAGTGAATCACACGGTTTAAGTAAGTAGAGGCACTCAAGCATATCATTATGGGTAGATGGCTATTAAGCTATATAAGTTGCTAGTACAATAATTTATAATCCTAAGAAACAAGTTTATAGCTGTATTAATAGACTCAAATGGTATTTAGTTCTAAGATCAGGCATGTGAGTGTCATATGCTTGGCAAGAGTATTTTAGACTGTAGGAGTGGTTGATAAAAAATTTCTGGACATAGAAATGAGAGATGAGATAAAAGTTAAATGAAAGGCCTTTTGGGAAATCTAAGGATGGGTGACCTCATGGTAAGTAGCACGTCTTGCCTATTTTCAGTGGAAATGGGCAAGGGGTGTTATAGTATGGCCCTAAAAGATTATGATTGCATTATGATTGTTATGTGGGCCTATTGCATTTAACCTTATTTGAAGTGAGGGCATGCCTATTATGCCATTTGTTTGGAATGGGCCTAACCTAATTTCACCTCGAACAAGACTTAAATGTTATGGGTCATTATCTTTGCATGCGCCTTAAATACGATAGGTTATTGGGCCTAATTAAGCCCATATTTGAACCTATACATCCCCTGATGATGCTTAGGTAAGCCCACCTAGGAAGAATGACTATGACCATGTATATGGGCAGAATAAGGTTGGAAGGTTTTCTTGTATGTGGTTGTTTTTGTTGCACCACGAGCATGCATTGTATTTCATGCATCATTAACATTTTGCTTTGTTAGTATTGTACATGCATTATATCTGACCTTTTATTTTAATAGTTACTATTGATCTTTCATTCAGTACTCAATGGAAATAGATAGGCAAGCATCTTAATCGAGTTAGTGAAGCCCTATCGGTACAACCTAAGTGAGGAACCATATCGATGGATGAGTACATGACCAAAGCCCTTTTAATAGAGGTAATGAACAAGATGGAGAAGAGAATGATGGCAATCATAACCAATGCCCCGTCTTAAGTCCAAAGCCAAAAAAAGTGGGTCAATCTTTGGTCGCTCACAAAGGAAAAGAAATACCAGATGGAGGAGATTACCAATCCTCTGATGATGAAATCCCACTTGTTACCAAGGCATGCCACAAGATGCCCTCTCCTAATGTAGTTGAGGATGATAAACTAAAGAAGCTTAATGAGAAGATAGAGGCCATGACTAGGCTAGTCACTAGGGGCAAAGACATTGACCTTGATGATATTAGCTTAAGGCCTGATCAAGCAATGCCTTATAGATTCAAAATGCCTGATTTGAGTAAGTTCAATGGTACAACTAACCCTCGCACTTATTTAAAGCAATATGCTATTGCTATGAGAGCTACTCACCTTTTCGAAGAACAAATAGTAAGCTTGTTTAACATGTCTCTTACAAGACAATCTTTGGATTGGTACCATTACTTAGAAAAGAGGGTCAAAGAAGAATGGAATAAATTAGCATGGGCATTCAATAAGTAATACTCTAATAATACCAGTATAAAAATAACTCTTAGGGAATTAGAGTTGGTGAAACAAAGACCAAATGAGAGTTTCTCTGATTTCCTATAAAGATAGAGAGATGAAATCTTGAAGATGAGGAATAAGCCTGAGGACATTGATCAAATTAAGATGTTCATCAGAAATGCAAACAACTACATAAACAGTGGGCTAGTTGCTAAAGGTATCACCACTTGGGAACAATTGAAAGTTATTGTCATTGACCTAAAAGCCAATTATCAGAATAAGGGGTTCAAAAGGATAAACAATCCCACTTTCACAAGTAGTAATACTCGCGGTACCAATAAAACAACCGATGTCCATGCTGTCTAAATTAGAAGGTATTCTAAATTGGGTAAATCTTTGTCATGGTGTTTGAGAAAACTCACTAAGGAGGGTAAGTTACAACCATTTACACCTTAGCCATCTAATGGACTATTACCACCTAATTATAGGCATGATCAATACTATGCTTATCACCAATGAACTGGACACCTTATTGATAACTGTAAGCTCCTCATAAAACTAGTCCAAAACCTTATAGACACTAAATAAATACCTGATCTGAAAGCCACTTCAAATCCCTTACTAAAACACTAATCATCTTACCTCTTTAAATCTGGACTACATAAAGAACACGTACTTAAACAAATCTATGGATCCGACCAAGAGATTTATAAGAGGGTGAGAGAGAGTGAATTTATCCTTTTAAACAACTTTTGGGAGAGTGAGAGTGATAGTGAGCCTAGGGAGAGCAAAAGCTTTTTGAATGAAGATTCTAAAAAGGGAAAGAGAAAATCACTTAGGGTTGAGGGACTTGACAAGAATGGTCATATCCTACCCAAAAAAGAACCTAAAACTAAGGAAGTTAAGCATATTAAAGTACTAAAATAGCCTTAAAAGACCCAAGCTAATATTAGCATTTAGGATTTATTATTGTCATTAAAATACCATAGATAAAAGATAGTTAAAGCTTTAGGTCAAGTTGCTATGTCTATTACTATCACCCTAAGTAAGCTAGTACATGTGATGAAAATAGAACTGGCCTAATTACTTTTTTTTTCATGCAGACTTACCCCTAGAGGGAAGAGAACATAATCGGCCCCTTTTTTATAAATGTTGAAATAAATGGAAAAAAGATGGGGTGTGCCATAGTGGATGATGATTCCTCATTATGTGTTTGCCCAACTAAAATCTTGTCTGGATTAAGAATCAAAAAAGAAGACTTAACCCCTTCAATTATCACTATTAAAGCCTATGATGACACATAAAGACAAGCTAAAAGCTCCTTTATTACTAAGGTTCAACTAGGCCCACTTATGGATGAGGTAGAATTCACTGTGATTGATACCTAACTACGTTCTCTATTCTATTAGAAAGCCCTTAGTTCCATAAACTTAGAGGAGTTCCCTCTACCTTGTATCAAATGATGAAGTTCCTACATGAAGGCAACATTGTTACCACAAAGGTTGAAATTGATCATGCAATTTCTACATTAGCTATTGCTAATCAGCCTTTCATTGGATTTCACATTGCTAGAATTTGTGAGGACTACATGGATCCACATGGTGTCTAAAATGATGAAAAGAATAGACTTTTTCCCTTGTGCTGGTTTAGGGAAGAATTTGCAAGGTATAACTAAACTAATATAACTTCACACTCAAAAAAATACCAAAGGGCTAGGTTATAATCCAAATAGAGAGGGGAACCTAAAGAAAAAGAATTCTTTAGGAGACTATTTTTCAAGCAGCGAATTACAAAGTATGATGGGACCCCAAAACCAATAATAGTAGATGGGCATTAAAAGCCAAACTTTGAGATTTTTGTAGATGTTGTTGATTAGGAATAAGGTCGTCTCACTCATATCCAATAGACAGAGGAAGTCTTTCCCAAACCTCAAGTAGTTAAAGAAATCTACCTCAGCTCATATGAGAATGTGTTTGATGTAGATCCTAACTTACTTATTGATGAAATGTATCTTTGTGACCCCTTTGAGGCAAACAATTTTCTTTCAAATAAAATGAACAAAGAGTTTGCTTATTTGTGTGATGTTTTACCTAATGGTAGCATACATCCAAGTGATCACTAAATTAGCATTTTTAACATTAATTGCATTAAAACTAATTTGTTTAATCATGGCACAAATGAACAACTTAAAAATGTATTAATTGCTCATGGTACTACTGCGATAAAAGGAGAAAATTTGAGAGATTACTAAAAAAATTTGAAGGAATCTTGGCTTAGAGTTATGAGGACATGCAGGGCATTGATTGTGAAGTTGCTAAACACTTCATACCAATATATGATCACACCATTCCAATATGATAAAAGTTTAGAAAGATATGACTTGAATAGGTAGAAAAGGCAAAGAAATAAGTTATCAAGTTACTTGAAACCAAGTTTATAGAAAAAATTATTTTACGTACTTGGCTAGCCAACATAGTTCTAGTTCCTAAGAAGGACAGAACAGTTAGAATGTGTGTTGATTACTAAGCTTAAACAAAGCATTCCTTAAAGATGACTTTCCCTTGCCCCATATTAATGTATTAGTTGACAATGAAGTTAAGGCATCCATGTACTCATTTGTTGATAGATTTTTAGGGTATAACTAGATCTTAATGAAAGTAATTGACAAATATAAAATTGCCTTCATAACTGAATGGGGAACATAATACTACAAGGTGATACCATTTAGACTAAAAAATGCAGGAGCAACCTACCAATGGATGGCCACTATTCATGTCCTTTTATGTTTTCCTTAGGCCGATCAAATCGAAATAGTCAAAGACTTGACCCAAGCCTTACTCCTTGAGTCTCGAAAGATAAGAAGGAAGCTAGGGGAATATAGGGCAACTCCTATTTGATTAGCCTAGGAGGAGTAAGTTGGGCACCACAAGGTAGGAGTCACCACCTAAACCAAGTCGGGAAATACCTTGTAAGGCCAAAACCAGAGCAGTTCGAAACCCTACTCCTATTTATACCCCAAATTAATACAAAAATTTGATTTGAATTTATAATATTATTCCTTTTCTCAAGCGACGTTTTACAATTAATGTAAA
>CANXYI010028626.1:0-12200 GCA_948208565.1 Hura crepitans
TTTGGTATGTACAATTAAAAGTTTACTATTTATCCCATAATTCTTTTATTAACCTTAGTCATCTTAATATTATTACTTTAATGGAATTCTCATTTTCTTACTTAGTTTGCCCATATTCGGAAGATATTAATCTTAAACTGGATAATGGGATATAAAGGTTGTGTAGTAGTCTACATTTTAGACCTACTTTACTATTGCACTAGTGTTATACGAACAAAATTGTGTAGTGGCTCTGTTGGACCTAAACTACTGTTGCACCAACATTAATTAGATAGTTTTGTAGTGGTTCACATTTTAGACCTACACTATGGTTGCACCCGTGCTAAGTAAAAAGTTATATAGTGGCCTTATTGGACCTACACTGTGGATACACCCATGTTAAGCAAATAGTTGTGTAGTGGCCTTATTGGACCTATATTGTGCCTTCACACGCATTAAGCAAATAGTTGTGTAGTGGCCCTATTGGACCTACACTGCAGCTACACTCGCATTATTCTAAAATCCTAGTGGCTACTATGGTTCCCTAGTTGACTAGTCAATCTATCCAATAAGTGTCTAACTAACATGGGCTTCATTTGACTTAATCAAAACTATTAACATTGTGTTCACTTTTCTATATTTAACATATAGGCATGTATGTGTTCATTACGTCATTTCTATGTGCAAATCATCTCCTTAATTCCTAATTTGTACCTTTACTCATTCACTCATTATATTCAGCCCATTTCTTACTTATTGCACTTATCCATAGTTGTTCACATATATTTGTTATATATGTTTAACAATAACATTGATCATTTAACAAATTCCACTATATTTATGTACACAATTTATTACATCATTAAGTTGTAATGCATAATGTGCACACATATTTTCAAATTTCACCTCAATTTCCATGCCTTGTCATAGTTTGACTTCTACCTTATTCATTGTACTTCTTTTCATTGATATCTTCATTATTTACCTTATCCATTCACATTTACATTTATATGCCCATACATATTTCCTTCTTTTCCACATAATAAACTTAATGTTATTTAGTTTATTAATTAAGTATATTTATTTATGCATGTGTAGTTTTGTGTTTATAGTGTCCTTTTTCTTGAAAAATTGCTCCATTTTACTTAATTTCATAACTACATTCATGTATCCTTATCATCCTGTTTTATTCCCTTTATGCAGCTTAGTAATTTCCTAAGTGTTTATTGACTTACATTAAGTGCATTTAATTTATTTTCATTAATTATCCTATAATTGTTATATGTATTTATTTACAATACTATTTTAGCACCTAGCTTCTTAATCCATTATTTTTCTTCAATTAGCTCTATAATTGCTTTTAATTACCTTGTATATCTCTCATGTACAATTTGCCCTAAGTCACCTTCCAACATATTTATTTCCTAATTTATGTATCTACCTATATCCAATATTGTTTACAAGGTTACCTATTTCCTTTATTTCATTTATCTAACACTTAAACATAATTTTTCTTCTCTTGTAATTTCGGCCACACCTAATTTCCTAAGTCAAAGCTTTATTTTTGATAGTTCAAGCCATAAGAATTATATAACATAATCCTAATTTCATCGTTGAAATACCAAATTGACAAAATTCTTCATAACATAAAAATTCATAATTTCAACATAATGTTACTTCATAATAAATTCAAAACCATTGAGTACACATATCTCATGTGCTTAAATCCGTCAATCCACCATTTCCTCTTGCTTAATTCGATCTCATTATGATCCTTCCTTTATTTCCATCAGCTCCATAGATGAGTTTCCTCATGAAAAATCCACTAAAAGTAGCACTAATCACAAAATTTCACTATATACTTATAAACCATTAAGTAATTATCTTAATTAAATCACTTAATCAACTTGGGTTAAGAACCACTTACCATTATGAGAAGGACCCTAAACACTTGCCTGACACCTCCTTTCTTCTTCCAATTCCTTGCTCCTTCCATAGATTTTTGTGTAGCTAACATATTAAGGTAGATGAAATAATCCTTTAATTATAATATTTAGTGGTTATTTTGTGTAATTATGGAAAAAATGGGGGAGAGAGAGCTCATAAGGGAATTTCAACCATGAGAGGGTTTTGAGGGATATTGGCTGCAACTAAATGAATAAATTATTAATATTTGTGTATTTATATATGAGATGGATGGCTAGGATTGAAAGTAGCATTTTATACTTGGATGGTTAGGATTTTTCCACATGTAATTAGTTTAAAATTATCTTTTAATCCTTCACACCTCATCTCCCTACTTAATTCCACTTGGATGGCCAAGATTAATCATGTTACTATTTAATCCAATGGCTAGATTTGCTCTCTACACCATTAATCATGTTACTGTTTAATCCAATGGCTAGATTTGCTCTCTATACATTTAATTGAATTTATTCACCTAATTTTTTTTCTAATAGTTCCCATGTTCACAAAATTGCAACATTGTGATTTCTAGATTCCTCATAATTTTTTACCCCAAGACGTGCCACTTTTAGAATTTTTTGAGATCGTTTCTAAATTTTTTCATTTAACTCTAAGCAATTTACTCTATGTCATAAACTGTAAATTTAGATTTTGTTTTTGAATTTTAACTTCCTATATGACCTCAAATGCTCCTCAAATTTCACCATAATGGATCTTATAATAAACACTAACTTTTGATCAAGTTAGGTCCATTTGGCCCGAGGACACTATTCATGGCCCTAGTGGCACTATTCACTGGGGCTAGCTCCCAAGCCTCATTTTTCTTGCATTTTCTCATCATTACTAGGCCATATGTCACTTCGTTATTACTCCTATATGTCTCTCTCCTCTTTTTGACTATGAATAATGAATTTACCATTTTGCCCCTAGCTTTTCATAAAATTACCATTTTGCCATTTGCTTAATTTTCACTCCGTTATTCATGCCAACTGACTCTACTCGATCTATACATTCCTTTTATTCCCCATTTTTTCTTCTAAGTTCCATTCTAACCTTATGAAAAACCAGACTGAAAGTTGAGCTGTGACAATTTGCCTTTCATTGTTAAAAGATATCCATAAATCAGTCTTTGATTTCTATATACTTAAAGGCAATAATATTCTCCCATTCCTTATACTACATCTCAAACAAATATTATATCATAATTAATGTTCATGATTTACCCATATTGAGTATACATTAAGCTAATATTGTTCAATGTATATTTGTAACTATAGATATTATGATATTTTTACTGGGGATGAGAGTGGTTAGTGGAGTCGTCACCTGGCCTTTACACCAAGACCTTTGATCTTCTACACCGGAAAGGTTCAAAATTTTAGATCTTATTTATGCCCCAATAATATATTGTCCATGTAGATTGTAACGTTTATCAGTCCTTTATCAATCAAGCATGCATCATTCTTAATTTAAATTGCATCACCCTTGCATCTATGGAAGTAAATTGTGATATTTAAAGAATACATTAATGTATATTATACATCTAGAAAATGGGTCATTCATTAGTTGTTGATTGACTTGACAGCTACCCATAATTCCATAGGAATTGGCAGTAATTGCCCAACTCCCATCTCTAGGAGATTGGTCTTTATTAAAGTACAATTTTCATGTGACTTTTGATTAAAGAAATACACACCCATTTTGTTAGAAAACACCAATTAATTATATAGAAAACAATTTTAATGTGAAAATTAGGTTTTAGCATGTAAAATAAGTTATTTACTAACTATTACAACCCCAAAATGAATGATAAAGTGTAAATAGTACAAAACCAAAGAGACAAATTATAATCCTAAAATGGTCCTGCTTTTATGTTGCCAGGCCCGTGCGGACATCCAAGAGGTCGATTGTTAGTCTGTGTGGACCATTGCCAGGGAAGGATTAGGTCTATTCCATCTTTCACTCTAACAAGAGAAATCAATTGACAACTCAGAGAACACTAAAGACAAAGAGGTTAGATCAAGATTATTGACATATGATAAATAGAATATGAACATACTTAAGATAAATGAATCAAAGACCATTGATTATGTAAGCAAAGCATATGCCGAGGAATCATCATACAACTTATCACACATAGGTCCGTACGGACATACAACCCTTATGACAAGTAGTCCATGTGGACTATTTTCCAGCTTCATGCACACAATCACATACTTCTAATATTAAGGCATGATCATATTAAGTCACATCAATCAACTAACATATAACATAATACCATTAGAATGAAGAATAACATTTACTGGATGTAGGTTTATGCGGACTAGGTTACCAAATTCTTATAAAAGAAAGAAGGCTGTGCAGACTAACCTATATGCTTATGTCTAAAGTCACTAAGTCCGCGCAGACCTAAGCACACATATGGTTAGATTCACGCAATGGTGATTAACATCATGCGACATGCCAAACATTACTATAAGGATCAATCTCACACCCTATATATCAATACATTTGGCCTACTCATCATAAATAGGAGTGGGGATAACAAAGTATCACCTCACTTATACATCAATTTCAGAGATCATAGGCTTACAAGACATCAAAGAATCTTTTAATGGACCTCAGCTATTACCTAGACAAGAAAATCTCTTTAAACGCTAGTACAAAAGCCTTAGGGTTTAGGTGAAGATGGCTAGAATCACTCGTAGATCAAGCCTCCTAAGCTCCTCAATGTTTTCTGTAGTTGTGTTTTTTTTCTTTTGATTGTAATTTTTTTGAACCTCCTTCCTTATTGATGTAGAGAAGTATTTATATCTCTTTTTTAGGTTTTTCCTCTTATTCATCCATAAAGGAGTCCTAATCTTTAAAAGATTCTGGCTCCTGGATTAAATAGGGAGAATTCTTTCTTCAGAGCGCTTTTTTCATTGGAAAGTCTGTGTGGACTTATCCATACTAGTCTATGTGGACTAGGCTTTTTGGTATGATTGTCTATGGTTATCATGGGCTGGACTTTGGCTTGTTCATGTAGTTAGTCCATGTGGACATGGCTAGTACGTCCGTGTGGACCTACCTCTTGATGGCATTGTGCTATGCTTGAGAGTTTATCTCTAGCTATCATCATAGGTCAAGGTGAGGTGTCTACAGTAACACTCCTTGCTAGATTCATAGTGAATCTAAGTAAGATGTGTTATATTTAGTGCTATAGAGTACCTAAGCTATTGTATAACTCTATTACTATCCCTTAGTAACTTAACAATATCTATTGGGTCATTATACTTAAAATTCTAATAGCATAACGGCTGCCTAGAAGTATTACTCAAAATTTCAACTTATAAGACATCATACTTCTATAATCATCACAAACTCTTAGACTTCATTTCAAACTTATCAAACTTTATATCAACTCAAAAACTCCTAACTAAACAAAAAACATAGCAACACAATCACGTATTTTATATCTCATCTTATAAAATAACATATAACTCATAATATAAACATCAACCTTATAGAAAGCAAACATCTTATACAAACAATTATCTTTACATGTATATATTAATGTCTAAAATGTACAAGTTTACACATAACTAGTTCACATGTGTGTGTGTGTGTCTATATATATATATATATATATATATATATATATATATATATATATTAAAGTTTTTAATAACAATATTTTTAAACATGTGGAAGATTAATGTACGGATTTTTCCTTAATGAGTTATAAGCTATTGGATGGATGTCAAGGAGTTAATCTTAGCCATTCATCCAAACCTATATAAATTGTAAAGTGAACAATAAAAAAGTGTGAAAAACTAAACATTATTCATCTCATTCTTTACTGATCTTAAAGTTATTTTTCTTCCTTTAATCCTACAATCTCATCAAAGGTAAAATAATCCTTTTATTATCTGCTTTTCTCTTTTAATCTTTACTGCCAATTGATTATTTTATGTTGGATTATTTTGTCTAGGGTTGTTGTCATTGAAATCAAAAAGGAGAAATGGGAAAGTTTAAGGCAAAAGTTGAAAGGAAAATTTATTCTTAAGGCTTAGAATCATCCCAACTCCTTCATAACAAATAATTAGTATATGTATAAACTCTCCTTTATGATTATTTGTTAAAATTGATTAAAAATTTTACCTTTAGGTCAAAAAATTTAAAAACAAAAATTCTAATTTAATTATTGAATTTTGATGATGTTTAGATGGTTTTGGATGTAATTAACATGTGATTATTGATAAATAATTTATGTAAAATACATATGAGCCTATAAAAAATGATATCAGTGTGATTTGGGATTGAATTAGATGAGTTTGCTACTTCAATTTTGTTGATTTTTATTTGTTCATCAAAGTTTCGAGGAGGTTCGACTATGATCCGTTCTGGTCATGCCTCTGACCCCTTAATAGTTTGAACCCTTATTTTAGAAATTTTATGCCAATTACCTTAAATTTTTGGGCCCTCACAGTCGTGACCCATACAAGTTCACACACATGTGACCCCTAAACCCCAACATCAAATGGCTTTTTAGATGTGTAATAAAAAGGGGGTTTTTCAAAGATCTCTTACTTGTAACCTAATCAAAAGCTTCTTAAACATATTTTGACATATTCAAACATAGATTTCAAGTGAATTACAAATGTTCAAACATAAAAATATTGAGTATGGAACTTGTTTAATGTGATATATCTATGTTATTCTTATATGTGTAAGATAGTAAATAATTAGGCATAAACATGTGATTAAACTCAATAGTAACATAATTGATTATTCATATGAAACAATTAGAGATGCTTATGAGATGTATAATGAGTGACTATTCTATGTCATATGTTTAGGTTACAGTTAGTCTCTTGGCATGAATTATGGACATGAAATGCTTAAATAGACTTATACGAATAAAGAATACAAGACACATAATTAGACATTATTGAATTATCGAGATCATAATTGTTGAGTTATTAATATAAGTCCTTATGATGAGATGCTATTATATGACTAATTACATGCCATGAGCATAATACTAGAATTAAATGTTAGATATAGCATATTAACACAATGTACATTATGAGGTAAACTAAATACACTAAAATGCCTATATATTATTAGGCTAGCATTAGCATTGGGAAAAGTTAGCATATTAATATAATCTTTTAGTAGTACGATATCACCTTCATTGATATTATTGTAGTGAGTACAAGTGCATACCTATGAGCACTATGCAACTGCTTACTATACAGATACATTTGTGTAAGCTCAGTGAGCATTGTGCATTGAGCTCATTTTTATATATTGATATGCAAGTATAGATGTGTAAGCACCATTGGGTACCATGCTCTTTTTTAAGCAATGATTGAAACCTGTTATCAAGACTATAGTAGTTTTAGGATAAATTAGGCTATGAAAGGAGAAGTAAAGTGTTAAACAAAAATTAAGAATGTTAAATAATAAAAATGTATTTTGCAATACATAAGACATAGTGTTGTAATGGTATACTCAATAGGAATTACGTGTATTATGATTTTATAGTTGGCATAACCTCTTTGTTAGAAATGAATATATTCTTATTTCATTCTATGCATAAGTGATGATGACCAATGAGGTAAGAAAGATAATAGCATGTTTATGAAATAAAGTACTAGTGTGATGATTACTGAATATTTAACTATGTATTATGAATATAATAAAATGATATTTCCTTAAGAGTTGTTTAGTGGTAAACATAGATAGTTTATGTGCCAATAAGCAAATTTTGCTTAACGCATTGGTTGTTTCCACATGTAGGTTAAAAACTCTAGTATCATTAGAAATAAATTTGTAATTGGGAGGTTTAGTAACTGATTTTGAGCATTTTACATAAGCATGAATGAACATGATTTATTTAATCTTGTTTTAGTTTGTTAATAGATTTATTATTGATTTTTTAGATTTTGGCTTGTAGAACTATAATAAGTTTGAAACTCTAGATTTAGAGATAATTAGTTTGGTCTAATTAAATGGCTAATATTTAGATTTTGGATTTTGGTCATAGATTATCAACTGTGATCTCATTTGATTTTTAAATAAAAGCTTAATAAGGTGGCAAGCTGCATCATGAGAATGCATGTTGAGAATATTGTTTGAGAACAAGTGAATGTATAAGCATTTAGAAATTCTAGTGTCCTAAGATATTTAGAGGAGAAGTATCACAAAGTTTATTACTACTTCTTAGACAAGGTCTTGATTTGTTGGGATACTATCTTATTTACCTTTAACCTACATGTGAAGAAGTATAAATGACACGTTAAATTTTTGCTTAATTGTGTACTTTGTAACTATGAATTAAGCATGAAATATAAAGATCATCTTAGCATGCAATTATCTCATATTAGTACCATTTACATTTATGTTGATTTCCTTAATTATATATATACCATTTACGAAAGTGCTTTTCTTAATTCTAACTAATTAAAATTTCTTATTATAATTATAGTGTTAAATTATTTTTTATAATAAAATTCTTGATAATAAAATTATAATTATATAATGGAATTTATGCTATTTATATTATAAAATTTTTTACATATAAATAAAATTAATTTATATACTAAATATTGTTATTATTATTATTATTATTATTATTATTATTATTATTGTAACACCCGAGAATCCTAGGGTCATGAATAGTACTTTCTAGGATGTGAATATTGTTTCGCTAGACTTGAGTCACACTAGACCAACTGGATGGAAGAATTATTTATAAAATAATTATGGATAAAATTTGAAATGAAAAATGAAGTCCTTAAGAAGGTTAAAATCAATAATGAAGTTTTTGTGGCAGTCTTAAATAAATAGTAACTAGGTTAAGGTTGAACCTATAATCTTCTTATTTTTGCTTAAATTGAGTTAGGAGTTTCATAACATGATACTTAAATATTCAAAAGATTCCAATGGAATTGGAATTGGAATTGAAATTTTTAAAGGTCAAGAGAATTTTCTAAAAATCAAATAAGGAAAAAGAGTTAGTTTTATACTAGAATTTTGAGGTTTTTACAAACGATTTTTTTAGCACCTTTGAGTAACACTGTGAATGGTAATTTGGGATCATTAAACATGTTAATTGGTGTATGGAATTGAAAGAACTAAATTAAAGAAATAAAAGAGGCATAAAAATGGATTTTAAGTGGACTTGTAATTTTAGGCCATTAGTTCTTTCTAAAACTAAATCTTGGCCATCAAATTGGCATATGTATAAGTAATTTTTAGTTAAATGAAAGAAGGGCAATAGCCCCACCTTCTCCCTATTTTAAGCCTTTGGCCATGAAAGCTTTCTTCTATATTTTTACTTATTTTTCCTTTGATTTTTCAACTTCTCCCACCTCCTTAAACCTATTATAGAGTTAAACTAGCCTCTCTACAAATTAATTATTAAGATTGAGGTGCCATTTAAGGGAATTTTGGACTTTCTCATCATGATGAATAGTGACCAACTTAAGGGTAAATGTTTTTATTAGGTTTTAGTAAATTTTTGGGGTGTATAGATGTCCCAATTAAAGGTTTATAATGTTAATTTGAGCAATTATTAAGTTTGTGATTTTATATGAATTTTTGTATGTGATGGGTTCAAATGTTTATGCAAAGGAAGAAAGGAATAAGGGAGGAGAAGCATAATTGATGTGTTTAAGGTCCTATTTAGCATACGTGGTATATGTATCCAAGTTACATAAGCTAATTTTATGTTTAAGTATGTATGTGAAATGAATGATCATGAATGTCATGTAATTAATACATGTATGAATATGTCCAATAATCTAAATATTGTATAAGAACATGATAAGGATGATATGTTAAATAAATGTCAAGTGTAAAGCATGTTTAAGTGATGGTTGAATTGTAATGATCTATGATAATTAATCCTTAAATGAACTTGTTAGATGTAATGTGATAACATTGCAAGAAAATTGGTAAGTTTATGAAAATGTAAGTAGTTAAAGGTGTAAAAGTTATAATTATGTGATCATAACCTAAATTTTAATGCTTAAATGAAATATGGTAAGTAAAGAATTGTAGTATGTGTAAGACTTAAGAACTAATATCACTATGAGATACGCTTATGATAGGATGAGTTCCAATTGTAAATGTTATATGTAATAATTAGGCATTATGCATGCTAAATGTTGTTATAAGTTGCAAAGAATGTAAAAATAAGCTTATGATTTACTAAGATGTGTAATATGCTAATATGATACATTATAGGATATGAACCTAAATGTTAATCTTGATGCATGTCTTAATAGATAATAGTGTCACTTGAAATAAAGAAAATACTGCATGTATGTAAGGAATAGTAGTGTATAATAATTGAATTTATTGGGCCAAAAATTGTATACATAAATAAAGTAAAGAAATTGAAAAGAGACTATAAGAAAACTAATAAGTTAAAAAAAGAAAAAATATGTATGCAAAAAAAAATAAGATAAATGCTTTATGTTGTATGTAAATATTATGTAACTTATCTCTAATATGCCAAAGTTATTAAATAGGTTGTTAAACATGAATAATTGTAAGTATGGGAAATATATTAAATTAAAATTGAGGATGGAAAGACAAATCCTTTTCTATGAGAATTGTTGGTCAAATGGCCTTATAAGAGAAGCATGAGTTTTCCTTATATTGATGAGTTAGCCAAGTGGCCTAAAGTTTGAGAATAATGATGTATGATGAGTTATTAAGAAATAGTGATTTTATGATATTGATACTATGTAATTCATCACATGAATATATGAAGCATAATGTAAATTGAATGTAACTTATTGAAAAATAACTAAAAAAAGTTAGAAATGCCCATATGAATGTAAATAACCTAGTCTTAATAGATTGACTAGTCAACTAGGGAGGTTAGTAGTTGCTAGGGTACTTTAGTCCTTATTCATAGCCTCTAGGCCCTACGTAAATGGATTTCAAGCCACCGTTTATAGCCTTGGGCCCCAATTCTTTGCTTTTAAGCTTATTTGGCTTTTGAGCCACTGTTTATGGCCTTCAGGCCCAGTTTTTTGCCTTTGTGCTTATCATTATAATTATGACCTTTGGGTCCCCATTATGACCTCGATAGTCCCTATTATGACCTTTGTGGTCCCTATCATGACCTTAGTGTCCTAAATTTGATTTGTCCCCTATATAGCCCTTATGGCCTATGCAGTTCCCATTATCTAATATCAGGATCTTATCTATTAAATAAGGGCAAATTAAAAGAGATACTTAAGTAAATTAAATAAAGATGCATAAGCGATTAAGCTTTGGTAAACAATTGATAAAACTTGTAAAACATATTAAGGCATATCTCGGATACTATTAAGTGGCATTACATGCATGGTATCTATTATTAATGATTGAAATAATAGGATATAGAATTATAATGATCATGAGAATATTAAGTATTATGTACCTATATGCTATGATCTATAAATAGACATGTAAAAGAATAAGATTATTACTAAGTATTAGCTTGTGATGTGTATGTAACTTAATCAATGTATGCTAAACTTGGTGTATATTAATATGCATGAGCAAGGACTTGTGTGTGAGCAATTGAATACCATAGAAAACAATTGAAAATAGAAATAATAATAATAATGATTTTAAGATGTTATGTGTGTCTAATAGCCTATATAATAAAAATGGCAAAATGTTATGATTAATTTTACATTTTGATGACATGTAAAAGAAGAATAGGCATATGTGTATGCATGTTTACACATATTTAAGATGCAAAAAGAGGTATAAAAAAGAGCTTCACAAGGTGAAGTATTATTTAATGATGCATTATACTTATTTAAGGTTAAATGCTTATTATGTGTTATAATTATGAGAAATAACATCTAGAATGAATTATATACATATCCATGCTTATGTGATGGCTAAGTCTTAGGAAATTGTGTCATATGTGTGTGAAGTACTATGGCAAAATGATTTGATATATGAATTTTTTATTTTATGTGTTATTTCTTGAGGTATGAATTTCATGATATAACCAAATAAGGAATGTGAGGTCCAAAATATGTAATTACAATTGTAGGCATGTACTTCAAATGTAGACTTAAAATAGTTATATAAACTTATTATGAAGTAAGTATATATATGATACATTAAAACTATAGGTATGCATAAATTTGCTAGGTATGAGAACATGGTTGTATGCATGTATAAGTTTATAAGTTAGAATAAGATATGGTTAGAAATAAGATAAATGTTAAATGTTGTTTAAGTTATATAAT
>CANXYI010028670.1:0-13298 GCA_948208565.1 Hura crepitans
AAAATTATTGAGGCTATACAACTACACTTTAGTTACCTATGCATCAGAACCTTAATACACTGAGTATGAAACTCAGTGGTGAATTTAATGTAATAAAGACATGTCATGCATACAAACATACATCATACATATTTTAGAGTGAAATGTAACATACAGGGCCAATATTATAAAAATAAGGCCAATATTATAAAAATAATATTAATTTATTAACATGTCTCGTTATTATATTTACCAGTCTTAAGCCTTTACTTTATTCTTATTTATTTCTCATTGTTACTGACTGTCCTTGTTCATTATATTCCTTTTTATTATTCAGGCCCAACTAGACAGATGACTCTTTAAGGCACTAGATAAAAGGGAAATCCAAAACTATGTAGTGGTTCACATTTTGGACTTCTGTTGCTACTCCTACCTAGTCCAATAGCAAGGATCAGTCCGTAGACCTCTCAATATCCTAAAAATCAACACCAGGCAACTCTGGTGAATAGTAGGGATCAACCCCGTGAGACCTCCCAATATCCATAGTGAAGCAAATGGGTAGTAGGGATCAGTCCCGTAGACCTCTCAATACTCGAGGGCAGGGCCTAAAGATCAGGACCTCAGCAGCTGCACCCGCCTACATAATCACATTGATAAGGCTCAAGAGGAATAATACCTCTAGTAGCTACTAACCCCTAGTTGACCAATCATCCAGTGGGTGTCTAACTAATGGGCCAGCTCTGTCTATTAATTATTATCCAATTATAGGTCATTATCATCTGTTTATTTTTCACTAGATAGTTATAGGTCATTTTTACTTATTCGCTTTTATAACACAGTTACGGGTCCTTTTTATTTAGGCTTATTTTTGTGGCACAGTTATAGGTCATTTTACACCATTCATTTGGCAACCTTTTCCATGCCTTTCATGTCACAATATCATCACATTTCATCCCATACCATGTCACATAATATCTCAATTTATTCGTCATAACTTATTATGATTTTTTTTTACCTCAAATTGCCATCCATTCAATTACCTCAAATACTAAATTTACATACCACTTTTTAGGAAAAAATATATCATTTTCACTCACTACATTTGTACACATTTGCTTATGCCAATTTGTTCTCACATTTACATTACATTAATTCACCATACCTTATACCATTCCTATACATTTATTTACTCACATTTCATACTATATACATATCATACATTACATTTCTCATCATTTTGCATCATGTGCATATACCATACATCCATGCCATGCATGACATACCTCTTGGCCATACACACTCCATGATCACCACATGCTTTTCACATATAATTCACATACAATAGCATCATGGCATGTTTATTTCAACAATTCATGCACACACATGTTCAAACTCACAATTTCATACACATGGTCGTGCCTTTACACATACAAACACATCATGGCATGCATTCATTACATCAAATTCACATACTTAGAGTAAGATTGTGTCATTTTCCACACTTTTATGGCCTTAATTCCCTTTGTCCTTCACCAACATTCCTGGTACCTACATTATGGAATCCTAACTTAGAATATCCATAGAAAATCATACAAAGCTCCAATTGAAAATCTAAAGTTATGAAAATTCTTAGAATTATTAGGACTACATAAAACTAAAATAAAAAGTAAGAAACCTTCATTTACACCTAAAAAGGCCATTATTCCCACCATAGCCATATCTTATATTTAAGCCCTTATCTTGCAACTCCAAGGCTAAAAATGGACTCTAGAAATCATGGAGATAATTTTCCATGTAAAATCTATGAAAAATGGTGGAGAATTGATGGTGAGTTGTGGCGGCAATGGAGGAAAAACGATGGGTGAGGGGAGAAGAGTGGCATCGTGTTTCCTTGAGGGAGATGGTGGAGGGTGATCCTTGGGCACATGTGGGTGGTACACATGTGTGGAGGGTGTATTTAAAATGGGTTAAGTGGCTTGGGTTGCGACATGTGACGACCGAGCTGCTGTAAAAATTCATTTTTAGATGTAACTTCAGGCAATTTTAAAAATTCATTTAGATCTCTAAAAATTATTGCATTTATTCTAAAAATCCTCAATTATACCCATTTAGAGCTTTGTAAAATTTTAGGTCCAAATTCCATTGGCAAGTGGGTTAACTAATCACACGTAAAATCGAGAAATTATGAAAAATTACTAAATGATCTCAGAAAATTAAAATTCCTTCACCAACATGTAGGTTGAAATTTTTAACCTTCAGGATATGATATTTTAGATTCATCCGGGCACATTCTGGATCATTCCTGACACAAGTCCATCTAGGGCTATGATTCATTAGCTTATGGCCTAAAATGAATTATTGATTCTGCTAAATTTTTAAATTCATTTATTTTACCTATTTTCTAGCCCTTTAAAGTTTCATAACTAGTACATACCAGTTCTGGCCTTACGTAGGTGTCCCGGCTCCCTAATAGCAGTGTTTAAGCCTCGAAGGTATTATTCACAAAGCCCCAATTTACAGGCATTATAGAGTCAATTCTAAGGGCTTGTATCACCAAAGGTGAGTCCAAAATAAAAGAAACAACAATATTTCTAATTGATAATAAATTGGAATATTCATTAATTACTTAACTATGTGTCGAAAAATATTTGATTTGTTATCATTCCTAATAAGAAATACCATTAATTAAATTAAAATAATAAATACGGTTTTAGTTGATATTTCAAATCAAGGAGATTGTGTTTATTTATAATTATTATAAAGCAAAATACATATTTGATAATATATAAAATGTTATTAAATTTTTACAATATCACATGAGTATAATGGATATTAAATAAAAATTAAATTAATTAACAAAATATTTAATAAGAATCAAAATTTATAAATTTAAAATTAAATATTATAAGAAGATAAGACTTATAAAAAATAGAGAAAAAAAAAACAGAAAAAGAAGATGAAAGAGGAAACCGGTGCAACTAGGGTGTGGTCCTGGCAGCGAGGACCACAAAAGAAGGTAAAGTTTTAATCAAATGACAAACTGTCACCAACGACTTCGTTATGATGCCGCCACTGGGCGACAAAGTTGGAGATGTGTGGACCGTTGGTCTCTAGAAAAGCAAAATTTTCAAACTTCCTCTGGAGATTGCCCACTTAATTGAGTTGGCATTTGATTAATTCCGACGTAAATCTTATCAAATAATTTCACTATTTGTCAAAATAATCAATTTTTTTAGGTTTAAACTGTGTATAAATAATCCATTTTAAATTTTCTATGGTTGTATATGTTTGACACAATATGATTTGTCCACTAACATATCTCATTTTCTACTAAATAATTGAATTAAATGACAAATACTGATCCGACCAAGCCAACTGATCGAGCTAATAGACTTAGGGTTATGCAAAATTCAAATCAATCTGATTGATTCAATTAATTCGAATTGAACTTATTCGAATTTTCGAATTTTTTAAATTATTTGGATCGGGTTAAAATATTTTGAAATTTCGGGTATACGGATTAGGTCGGATTTCTTTGGTGAAAGCCCGAATAACCCGAGCCAATCCGAACTTTATTATATTTATTTTATTTTTTAAAATTTTAAAGATTAAAAGTTAATTTATATGTGAAAATAGAGAGATAGATGTTAATATATTAGTCTCTAAATTTTTAACTTTTTAAAAAATATACCTAATAATCAAATCTCTAATTTTAACTTTCTATAATTTTTTTCTTTTCCTCAGCTTTATTATTTAAATATATTTAATTAGTTTAAGAAAGTCATTAATATATTTATTGAATTATTAATTTATTAGTCATTTAAAATTTAAATATTCTTTTTCATTGTCATGAAAAAAATAAAAAATATAACATGGAGAATATATTTAGTATTTTTCAAAATAGAGATTGAGTTTTTTTAATTGTCATGTATAATTTTAGTTATTAAAAAATTGATTAAATATTTTTATTGTTTGAAGAACTTATATTGTAATTATTTAAAAATTTTAGTGAATAATTCTCTTATGCTAAGATATTATGTGATGATAAAAAAATATATATTTTTTAATTAGTTTGACTCGTTCAGAACATATCTTAAATTTTTCAGATTGTTCGAGTAAGAACCCCAATTATAATTAAATTCTGTTCAGACGAGAGGATATAAAAAAATTTGGATTTGGACCATTTCGTCAACCATGCTCACCCCAAATGGACTTCCACATGAAAGCAATATTGATTAAAATAAGAGAGGGGGGGGGGGCGCCGGCGGCGGCGGCGGCGGCGGGGGAAGGAACAGATGATTTTGTTTTGTACTGTGAAAAACCCACTTTCCCATAGCTACTTGCAAATTAATCAACTGCACTTGCGCAGGGAATCCAAGTTACAGCCAGAAATTGGAAAAAAAAAATGAAGGGCTTGACAGTTCTGTTTTCATTTTTTGTGATTCTTTTATATCTTCAACTCAACAGTCTTAAAACTCAATCTATTGCATATGTTGATGGAAACAAGACAGATCATCTGGCCTTGTTAGCCTTCAAGGCAATGATTAATCCAAATTCCCAACGTGCATTAAGTTCATGGAATGCTTCGATTCATTTCTGCAGATGGGAAGGTGTCGTATGCGGCAAGAAACATACAAGAGTCGCCGTTCTTGATCTTCAATCTAAAGGCCTGGTTGGTTCCTTGTCTCCTTACATAGGAAACATGAGTTTCCTCAGGGAGATCAAGCTACAAAACAACACTCTGCATGGCAAAATCCCCTCAGAACTTGGCCGTTTGTTCAGGCTTCAAATACTGAATGTGGGCAACAACTCTCTAGAAGGTGAAATTCCTTCCAATTTGTCGTATTGCTTGAACCTTCAATTTCTTCGCTTATCGTATAACAAGCTGGTCGGACTAATTCCAGTTGAAATCACGAGCTTTCCAAGGCTTGTTGAACTCTGGATCCATAACAATCATTTGACTGGAGGCATTCCATCTTCTATCGCAAATCTCAGCTCGCTAGAAATCTTATCAGCAAGTGATAATTTCTTAGGTGGAAATATTCCTGATACGTTGGGACAATTAAGCCACTTGTCAGGAATTGGGCTTGGTAGGAGCAATCTATCAGGTAGAATCCCTTCTTCCATTTATAATATATCTTCTATCAGCATATTCTCCATGCCTTACAATTCGCTTGTTGGAGATCTGCCATCAAACATTGGTCTTCTCCTACCTAATCTCCAGTTCATACAATTATCCGGTAATCTACTTACTGGATCACTTCCAGTTTCACTATCTAATGCCACAAAACTTGACCGGATCAGTTTAGGAAGAAATAAGTTCACTGGAAAAGTAGCTGTTAACTTTGGAGGCATGCGACAACTTGTGCTTTTGATCTTGGCAGAGAACAGTTTTGGAAGCAAGGAAGGTAATGATTTGGATTTTATTACTACTTTAACCAATTGCACCAGTTTGCTTCGATTATATTTATCCAGCAACCAGCTGAAAGGAGTCTTACCTAATTACATGGCGAATCTATCAACTACACTTGAGTGGCTCTCAATTTCGGATAATCAAATATATGGTAGTTTTCCTCCAGGTTTATCAAATCTTGTCAGCTTATCAACATTGAGCATTGAACAGAACCATATCACTGGGGCAATTCCTATCGAATTTGGTATGCTTGGAAAATTGCAGAAGATATTGCTCAACCAGAATAGTTTATCAGGACAAGTTCCCCCATCCGTTGGAAACCTATCATTGCTGAATGAACTTCAGTTGCAACAGAACCAATTACAAGGTACTATCCCCTCTGGCCTTGGAAATTGCCTTAACCTGTTATTCTTGAATCTTTCTCAAAACAAGTTTAGTAGCTTCATTCCGGAAGAACTTTTCGCTTTCTCTTCCCCCTTAGTTGGAATAGACCTATCTCAAAACCATTTGATTGGCGCTCTTCCTCAAGGAATTGGTAATTTATTCCATTTGAATGCTTTGGATATTTCTCAAAACATGCTGTCCGGGCAAATTCCGAGCAATCTTGGTAAATGCAGTAGCCTTGAGTTTCTTTACTTGGATAGAAACACCATTCAAGGCATCATACCTACATCCTTAGCTCCTTTAACAGGTCTTAGAAAATTTGATGTCTCTCAAAACAATCTTTCTGGTGAAATTCCAGATTTTTTAGAGAAACTTGCATTGGAGTATTTGGACTTGTCTTACAATAATTTCGAGGGCAAAGTTCCAAGCAATGGAGTTTTTTCCAATAAACCTGCAATATCAGTTGAAGGGAACAAAAGGCTATGTGGGGGAATACCAGAATTAGGGCTACCTGGATGCCTTCCTGCATCAAAGAAACAACACAGCAAGCAACGTCTAGTCAAAATAGTTGTAATAATCGTATCATTAGTTTTTGGCATCAGCGTCTTGTCAACCTTCCTATATTATAGATTTAGGAAGACCAAAAGCGAGCAACCTCCTGAATCCTGGCAAGGACCGTCAATTCAAAGACTATCATATGAAAATATTCTTAAGGCAACTGATGGATTCTCTTCAACAAATTTGATTGGTGTGGGAAGCCTTGGGTCTGTGTACAAAGGTATTCTTCATGAGGATGGAGCAATTCTGGCAGTTAAGGTACTCAACCTACAAAGGGAAGGTTCATTAAGAAGTTTCTTGGCAGAATGCAAAGCCTTGAGCAACATTCGTCATCGAAACCTATTGAAAATCATAACTGCTTGCTCAAGTATTGATTTCCAAGGAAATGATTTCAAAGCAATTATATATGAATACATGCCAAATGGAAGCTTAGAACAATGGTTGCATCCAAAATCAAAGATAGATTTTAAGCTAGTTGATAAGCATCGAAGGCTAAACTTTCCCCAGAGGATAAGCATAGCTATAGATGTTGGAAATGCCCTCCAATATCTTCACCGAGATTGTGATGAGCCAATCATCCATTGTGATCTAAAGCCGAGTAATGTTCTTCTAGACAGTGACATGGTTGCCCATGTTGGAGATTTTGGCCTGGTGAAGTTTCTGTCTCAACATACAACTCCAGTTCCGAGTAGCTCAATCGGTGTGAGAGGAACAATTGGCTATACTCCTCCAGGTTGCTGTAACATTTTTGTTGTCGATATATGCTGATTCCTCACTTCTGTTTCACTTGAATATACTACTTTTATCAACTGCAGAATACGGTTTAGGAAGCGAGGTGTCAACAAGTGGAGATGTTTATAGCTATGGGATCCTACTGCTGGAGATGATGATTGGAAAAAGACCCACAGACAAAATTTTCGTGGAAGGTCATAACATTCACAACTTTGCTACTATGGCATTGTCTGATGAAGTGTTTGAAGTTGTAGACCCAAGTCTTCTACAAGAAGATGAAAGAAGAGCAGATGATGAACAAAATCTAACAAAAACAAGAAACAGCTGCAAACTTGAATGTCTAGTTTCCGTTATCAAGGTTGGAGTAGCGTGTTCTAAGGAGTCTCCCCAGGAGAGAATGGACATCATTAATGCTGTCAATGAGCTGCAGTCAATTAGAAATAATTTCATGCAAGTTGAAGAGGGCAGTGTGTGCATATAAGAGGAAGTTATTGTAGAATTCAATCATTAAGCGCTGAAGCATATGATATATCACTTTGTCTTTAATTCCGTTTTTAGAATGCCATCTCTAAAAAGTTCAAATAACAACTTAAATAATTTCTAATCATATTTTTGCTTTTTCTTATAGATTAGAATTTGTTAGTCAAATGATTGATTTCCTCAGAACTGTTTCTCACATCAATTTTTTGTCACTTTCAAGTATGGTACAGAGCATAGGGTCAGTATACATGCAACCAATGTGCAATACCAAGAAGCATAAGCTTGCATATCATAACTAATAGTTAACTAAAACAATGCTCAACTTTTTTCGTTCTGTTCTATAAGAAGTGGTTTTGCCTAATTGAGGGTTTAGTTTCTGTTGCTATAAAATTTTATATTCTTTAAATGTGTTTTCAGACACAACCCTTCTACATGTCCCTAAGCTAGGTACGGGCAAAACAAGAACTCAAGCACACAGAAACAGTCCCCAGGAGACCAAAGGAACATTTGACCCAGCCTTCTACTTTAACGCTCTAAAATTCTTCATCTAAGATTTCTAATATTGCCATTTGGTTAAAAAATATTAATTGCACATAAATGAACATTTGGATATCCCTGAAGTAGACTCAGTAGTTGGAGTTCAAATTCAAATTGAAGATATCACACTCAAATCCTGAAAGAGTTTTTACAGAACAGCAGAGAAATACTGCATATACTAACCAAATATAGAAAATGAAACTGCCTGCTCCACAACCCCCAACCTACCATACTAAGAGGAAAACAAAAAACAGGAAATCAGGCAAATCATGATGGTCACTAAACCTATAAACTACTTTGGCACACAAATATCTCTTACAAAACATTTAAAGGATCCAATTCACCTGCTTTCCCGAACATATTTCAGCAACGTCTAACTTTCAGCTAAACAGTCCCTCTCCTGCAAAGAAACACATATTTCATTTACAATATTGGAAGACAAATGAAAAGCGAAGAGTTCAGCTCCAAGATAAAATGTCAGAAATTAGTGATATGCCTCTGGTATATATTATAGGTTTGTAATCAGGAAATGATGGAAATAAAACAAAACATAGACAGATCATTAAGGGATATATTGCTGATGCTTTTTCTACTTGCTATAAGTTGAATTTTTCCTTAAAAAAAAAGCCATACAAGTGAGAACTTAGCAGTGTACAACTCATCTACATCTTGTTGAGAAAACATGTGTGTGTGTTCTCCTTCAAGTCTTCTGCATTCCCTAAATACATTAAGAGCATTTCTTATTCAAGACTATTCAGATAACAATGTTTAACACAATGCAAGATCAACATCCTCAGTCTGCTAAATCTAAGAACCCATGAAGAGCAAAGAACAAGATAAAATAAATCCAAACAAGATAGGCTATATGATTGAAATCTGCTCATCACATGAATACAGAGTCAGAGTATTTTTGTTTCCATATAATGAATAACAATAAGTGTAATTAAGAGGTACTTTACACTAGAAGACCAAATGTTGCAAAATGAGATCCAAAAGTACTTCAGTGGTTAAATGTACAAAATGTAACTAATAACGTCAAAAGATTTTCCAAAAACTTAGCCAATAACACTATTGTAAACCTCAAAAACCATTATAAGCCTGAAGACAAAATGTGGAAAAAGAAAATAAAGTAGCCAAGAGGGAGATACAAAGAAACATACCATCGCGTCGAACACAAATCTCTGGGATGTTTCTTATTTGACAGCTTATACTGTCATTGTAAACTCTAGTTTCAATCTCGCCTCAACATAAACCGAAGAACTGAACCAAAGCCCCATTCATGAGGAAATGGAGAACTTAAAATAAAATTTAGCTTCTTCTCCTTCTCATTGCTGGAAAACGAAAAACCAATTAAACTAAAAGATTGGAGTATACATTTTAGCAAGTTCTTGAACAGCATAAGTCCCAAGCATTTCATTATGCACAACAATTCGATGTCACTGAGCAGGTTTTGGCAAATCTTTTGATCCTAAAAGTCTTTGATCAAACATGCCTCCTGTTCCAACTGTAAAAATGGTTATAGTTCGGCTATTTCTCAAAAATTTTCTGTACAGAAGCTTGTCCAACCTTCCCACAAAAGATTGACTGTGTATAATCAGCAGTAAAAATCAAATTAAATAGCAGTAAAGAAAAAAAAATAGCATAATCCACGGTCAAGAATTCAATTTAGTACTATTCTAATGTTAAGTGAAAACTGTGTTAAAATTGTTTAATGGAAGATGTGACAAAAAAAAAAAAAAAAAACCACCGTTAATTCTAATTAAAATCTCCAACCTTTCCAGGGATCCACACCTTTAACTAGTAACTCACGCTTTTCACCAAGAAAGTCGCCAATCCCATCATCTAACTCATCGTTAATCTCATTTTCATTCTCTCCATTACGTGAATAAGTTGAGTACCACGACCTCAAGCGTCACACGTTACCCAAAACAACAAAAAAAGAACCCAAAAAAACTAATTTAGCAATATTCTTCAAATCATAAGCACTTCAACAACAACTGTCATAGCGTTCATAAACTATTTGAAAAATTTCCTCCAAGAACAAAATGATCAAAACTTGAATCAGAAACATGCATATACAAATGCAAGGAGAGAAAAATGACCAGAAGCAGAAGAACAAGTGAACGAATTAGAGACTCTTAAGAACTTAGCGAGTTTTACTACGAGTGAACTCGTTTCCAGCAAACTCACCCACTGGGTTTATGCGGAGTGTGAGCGCCAGGGCTGGAGAATGTTGGCGCCAAAGTAGAGAGGGGGAGTTGAGTACTTAAAATTTTTGACAAAAAAAGTAATTTTCAGTACTAACTTTTTAAGAAACAGTTTAGAATATTTTATTGTACCTCTGATTTATCACTTTTAAAATAAAATATATAATACACAGAATTTTTCATAATTTTATCAAATACAAAAAAATTTTCAGAAACTTTTTTAAATCAACAAATTTGTTTTGGAAAGATAATTTTGAAAACTTTTGAAACAAAATTAGAATTCACATCAGAGTAGAGTAGGAAAATCAATTTAAGATTTTTATTATGATTCGATTATTTCAAGTCTACATTTACTTTTCAAAAAAATACTCTTGAGTTTTCTTTTAATTGACTTTTTTTCCTAACAAGAGCAAATGTTAAAAATACAATCTTCCTTCAATATTTTACTAGATTGATAGATAAACCCAAGCTAAATCTTTCCACTTGATCTTAGCTTTAACAAAAATACAAGATTTTTGATCTAGAGAAAATACCTTACAGAAAATAAGAATTTAACTTGAAGATAGAGGTGTAATGAATGAAGCACAAAAGTACATAGTTGTTATAACAGAATTTAAAGCAGAAATGAAATGTATTATAACACTTTTCCTTTTTATTCTCTTCGCTTTTTTTGTTGAAAGAACTTAAGCTTTTTATATAACAAAACGGTTTTTACTGTTTAAAAGCAATATTTGTCCGTTTGAGTCAGAAAAACACTTTTTAAAAATTTTGTCTATTATTTTGTCTTTTCTGTTTAGAATACTAATATAGAATACTCATTTAGATTAGAGCAAATTGTTTTAGATGGTCTGTTCTAAACTGATTTTTAGAAAATAATTTTTCAGAGAGAAAAATTTGCATAATCAAGTGAGTGTGATCCTCAATTTCATTTTTGTTGGATTACATACGAAACAAATCAGTTTTCTATTTTGTATATTCTGTATATATTATTTTCTATTTAAAATTTATTATATTTAGACTAGGAATTTATTAATTTTTCTAAAATAAGAGGACAGGTTCAAGTATATATACCTCCTCTTTCTTTTGTAATTAACAAAGAGAAATAAAATATTTTTTTTCTCCCTAAAATTGACATGGTATCAGAGCCAAAATCTATGTTTGAGGTGAGTTTTTTCTCCCTTACAAATACTGTTCATAGGGTCTGAAATTTGAAACCCGACTCATTTTTTTTGTCACAACCGGCACCAGGAGACTCCTCTACCGTCGATCGGTCAACGCCTAGAAGATCGTCGCCTGAAATCGACGCACGTGAACTCATGCGTCGCCGCAAATCTCTGATAGCCTGTCCACTCGCCGGTGCATGGAGCGCATGAGAAGTACTCCATGCTCCGTCTTCCACCGATTCTTCCACCGATCACTTGGGAAGACTATTTAGACAACCCCTGTACCTGTTCTAGCATTTTTTTGTTTCTCTGTTGTATTACTCTATTTCTGTTTCATCCAATTTTATATTATTCTCTGGTTTTTTCCTATTTGGTTGTAATGGTTGATAAAAGAAAATCTGTTTCTCCACTAACAGACAATCCCTCTCTTCAAATCAGTCCGGTAAAACTTGATGGGTCCAAATTTTTGGCTTGGTCAAGATCTTATTTACTATTTATTAAAGCTCGAGGTTTACATGGCTATCTGACTAAGGAAAAAATAATACCTCCAGCAACAGATTCTGGATTCCCAAGTGGGATGCTGAAAATTCTCTTGTCATGTCCTGGTTACTTAATTCCCTATTCCAAAATTGGGAGTGATGCATAAATATATGAATTACGGAACAAAATTCATTCTACTCAACAAGGTGAACTGACAGTCTCCCAATTTTTTTGAACTTACTGGTCTATTACAGGAATTAGATTATTACCAAGATTTTCAAGTTGAATGTCCTCGAGATGCTATCAAATTTCAAAAGATGATTGAGAAAGAACGCATCTATGATATTTTAGCTGGACTAAATACTGAGTATGATCCAATTAGAATCTAAGTTCTTGGAAAACATCTTTTACCATCATTGGAGCAAACATTTTCTTACATACAGCAAGAAGAAAACCGTCGAAGTGCCATGCTCTATGTTGCACCTGTTGAGAAAGCAAGGACTTAATAGCAATTCCCTTGACAAGCCAATGGGGACTATGATGGAAAAAGACCGGATACAATGTGACTATTATGGGAAACCTCGACATACTAAAGACACATATTGGAAATTACATGGGCGACCTCCTAGAGGCAAAGGTGATAGAAAGGGTGGCTTGAATCTTTCTCAGGCACATATAGCTGAAACAAGTGGACTTCGAGAAGAGAGTGTCCCCAGCACAAGTGGGAGTTTTAACTCTGATGAAATTCAAAGTTTGAGAAAACTATTATCAAATCTTGATCCTCCATCCACTGCAGGGACCTCCAATTTTGTCAAAATAGGTACTGCTTTTTTAATTGATCTTTCTCATATTTCCTGGATAATAGATACTGGAGCAAATAGACATATAACAGGCTGTTCTGACCTTTTTAATTCTTATTTACCATCACAAAAAAGAGACAGTTCGAATAGCCGATGGGTTTCTATCACCTATATCAGGGACAGGTTCTATTCGTTGTACTTTCAATCTTCATTTATCCTCAGCACTTCATGTTCCTAGATTTCCTGTTAATTTGCTATCTGTCAGTACCCTTACAAAACACTTAAATTGTAAAGTTGAATTTTTCTCAAACCATTGTGTTTTTCAGGATCTACGACCAGGGAAAAGGATTGGCAGTGGTAGACTGCAAGATGGCTTATACATTTTGGACATCAACTTAGAATCCAAAGATGCCTTTTTTGGTAGCAATAAGGATGTCAATCAAGAGATTATTCAGTGGCATAGGCGGTTAGAGCATCCATCTTTTTATGTTTTAGCTAAGTTATAGCCTCATTTGTTTCAAAAAACTCAATTTGATTCCTTATGTTGTGATGCATGTGAATATGC
>CANXYI010028671.1:0-10007 GCA_948208565.1 Hura crepitans
GGGCCACCTCAGCCACTATAAAAGCTATAAGTTTTAAGCCCACTAATGTCATATTTCTTATTCTTTATTGATACATATACACTCATGCTGCATATGAGCCTAAACTATTGGCCCCTATACAACAACTTTTTAAAATTAGGAATGCCTAAATAGGAGCTTCAATAACACTAAATGTGATACCCCTTGCCCAGTTCGAACATTAAACCAGATAAAAAATGTCACACAACTAAAATCTAACTTTTTTTCTATTTAGGTTATTACAAACTTTTTATTCAAAACCTATAGAGCTTAAAAACAACATTAATCAAAGACGAAAAAGGTAGATAATAGATTAAACTATTTGAGGTCTTCATGTCAAAAATCCAGTAGCATAACTATTGTTCGATGACATTATCCCAAATTAACCCTATAAAGAAAGCATTTAGTCATTTGAATTTCTTTTTATAAATGGCTACTATTAAATCTTGCCATCTGTTGAAAATTTTGGCAGTTGTGGTACCCTTGCTATACGATGGTTAACCACTATTAGTAACGCCTTACTGCCACCATCCAAAACAACATCGTGTCCTTATCGATCAACATCTTTACTATTGGGTTGTCCTTCTTGATGAGAAAAACTTAGCTTTGAATAATAAAAAAAATCTAAAGGCAATGATAAATGACTCCTTATGCCACTACTTGTGCCCCTCCGCCGTCATTACCCACCGTTTGTAGGAGCCAGTTCTTCGAATGGCTTGCTCTCTCTTATCTCTTTTCTTCTTCTTTTTCCCATTCCTCTTTTTCCTTATCTTTTTCATTTATTTTTTTCTTCATTTATGTGGTAGCCATTTCATGACTAGAAAATATCTTTGGGCAAGATGCCCTTATATACCTATATTTTTAATAGTTTGAAATTTTATCCTCCATTAAATATCAAAAAACATTTTTTGATCTCTAAAAATTCAAATTTTAGCTCCATAAAGTCCTTTAGAATATTTAGACTTCAAGTCATGGAATTTTCAAATTAATCCAAATATAAACTTTACATATTTAGTTCAACTTCAAATAAAATTGGTCCACCATAAAATTCATTATTACTCTAACCAACTTTAAAAATTTGTTTTGCATACCAAATTTTACCTATAGACATGTTATAATAATTACTTCTCTTAAATCAAATAAAAAATTTTTGGTCTCGAAATACACTATTCATACCCCGAGAACAATATTCATAAATCCAAGGATTCTTCATATGTTACACAATTTCCCTTGCCTTTTCTTTAGAAAACCCTATTTTCCTTAATTAATCTACCTGTGATGGACTAATTTAATAAAAAGTCATTAAAACAAAAACTTCTTGATGTGTATGCCTACCATCTCTAGCCATATAGACTATACTTTCTCTTTTCCTTTACTCTTGGATTTGTTTTTATCTCTGATACACAAGTTAACAAATGAAATTCTTTAGACTTTTGCATGCTTAACCTATACATATATATAGAAAAGCAATATAACAACATGACACTCTCTCTTTCTAATGACCAATAGCTACTTACTATAGTTGATAATTCAATAGAATTATTGCTATAGTTTTAATCCACCTACACTTGTAATCATGCATCCCAAATTCCCTATTAACCATTAAACAATTTAGTGTTCTATACCTTTTTTTTCCATACAGCAACATTTCTGATAGATTATATGCATAAGTCATAAAAATTCAACCTCGCTAATCAAGAATTTACTTATCATTCCTACCCAAGAAGATACAATTGTTATTCTTTCCTTAATTTAGATTAAATTAGTTGTCATCATACTTGCAAATCCAAACAAACATATTCATAAAATTCATAGACCAAGATTAAAGGCAATTAAAGGAAATGTATTAAAATGCCTAAATATCATATCTTATTCTTTTTTTTTTGCTGCCATGGTTATTACCTCTATACCAATTCCATTCTTTTACTCTAATTGTCATCAATACCTTACTCAAAACACCCTTTTCAACCCCCTACTATGTGACACCCCCTACTGGATTCTCGAAGAAACCCAATAAATAGGCAGTGCACTTCCCACCAAGTCACCCATCCTAAAATTTCTCCTGTGGTCATTCGTTTAACTTTTACTAATGCCACACTAAATCATTCTATCTGACTCCAAATTCACTTTAGTCAGTTCCTATAATCCATTTAGGTTAAAAATAATATGGTTCTATCATTACAAAGGAAAGCTAATAACACTTTGGTACCACCTAAAAATTCAACAGCATAATGGCTACTAGGGTCCTATCCCAAAATGTTAACAAGCCTATTTCACACTTCCATAAATATTACTCAGTACATCTCCTGGACCTATTTGGTCCCCTATTCTTAGCTTATCATCATCATTTAATACACATCAAACTCAGGACTTAAGCCATAAAAAAAACATGCTTAAATAGAGCTTCAGGCTCACATCAACCTCACACATCACATCTATGTCAAACATTCACAAAAAAAGCATATAAAAATACTTTATTTACATCAGCAGGTTATATTTACTTAAATACATGACATGTCCATATCTTACCTACATATTTCTACCCAATTCCCACCTAGGTACATAGATATCAAAACTATAGAATAATTATATCACAATCCTCCACTTGTATCCTCTAAACCACTACCGTCATGCTTCACGAGGCAAGTTCCTGCTATTGCATACCTACGCACCAAAATAGGTATGCTGAGTATATGAGATACTCAATGGTGAACTTAAAACATTTTAATCATGGCATACTATCATTAACTTACCTATGCAGTTTAGGAAATGATTTAACTTCATTATATAATTTACTTACTCAATAGGGTGCCAAATTACTAAAATACCCCTAAGGTATTTCTAAGGTTTGAAACAACATTTTTAACTCAGATAAATTAGTTGGAGTAAAAATAATTACTTTTAACATGTATAACTTTACAAGAATTACTTTATTTGTATCTTAGGTGAAAAATGACTAAAATGCCCTTTTACTATATGTTTACTACTTCCTTTGAAAAAAGCATCCAAATGAGCTCAAAATTTATCCTTAATGATTATTCTGCTTGTTACTTAATTTACTTCTTCACTGGCCCGACTAGAAAGACAACACTTTAAGACACTGGATCTTGAGGAAAAATAAACTAGTGTAGTGGTCCCTATTCTAGACCTATGCTACTGCACTGGCATGCATGCCATAATAGAGATCAGTCATAGCCTCTCCAGACATAGATAAAAGTAGTTGTGTGACATAATAGAGATCAGCCCATAGGCTTCCCTAGCCACAAATCATTATCATCAATAATTGCATGACATAATAGAGATTAATTCGTAGGCCTCTCCACCCACCAATGAATACCATCAATAACTGGGTGACATAATGGAGATTAGTTCGTAAACCTCTCTAGCCACCAATAATAATGATTGTCTGAATATCAGACAACTAGCATCTATAAAACCTTAAGTTGATGGGTTAACCCATCTAATAGGTGTCTAACTAATGGGCTAAGTAGCTCAATTTAAATTCATTTATTGACCAAAAATACTTTTATACTATTTAAGTTTCAAAAATAGATGGATAAAAATTTTACCTCATACTTTAATTATTTTTCACAAACTGGTATAGCCTCATTTTGGCTATACCGGCTAAAATTCCAAAACAAATTTTAATTCTACTTTAACAAAAAATAAAGATGTCATATGTTATTATTTACCATGGAATTTCTACTTAAAAAGGTAATACTTTTTGTCCAGTGACAATTTTGGTTCAGGTACTGGTCAACTGGACAGTTATAGGTCATTTCGACCACTTTTAAAGTTAGTTTCTGGGACTACTTTAAGTCCAAATTTAACTCAATTTTTAACCACTTTTTAAGCATATTTCTAGGCATAAAGCCAAATATAAATGGGCTAATTCAATGGCCAATTACTAGGCACAATAGCCACTCATACATAAGTTTCAAATCTATCCCCTAATGGCACAATTATAGGCACACTATTTATTTACAATCTATAACCCCTAAGGCACAGTTTATAGGTACATTACAACCATTTTCTCAAGTTATTTCCATTTTCCTTTCTTAGGACTTTCCTTGTCTTCCTAAAACTTCATGTGAAACACTTACTTTTATGCCACATACACTTTACATACTTATTTAAATCACACCTAGCCAATAATGGCACATTTTAAGTACTTATTTTAAGCCATAGCTATATGTTTTAATTCATCATTTTAACCCTTTTAAAGGAATATTTTTAAGGTATATTTTGCCTTGTCAATATGTCATATACATCATTTAAATTCATGATCATTATAAGCCAATTCTATAGCCAACATAATACATATACTAAACATTCCTATAAGCTACATTATAAGCCATATCACTAGTATATGCTCTCGAATTATCCAAGAAAAATTAGGCACATCTCATTAACCATTCTAGCATTATTTAATATTCATCTACACTTATGTGCCATAAACACAATTTCACTCATATATACATAATTTGAAGCCAATCCTCATAGATTATTAACTATCACATGTGAGATTCACTAAGGATAGTTCTCAGGTACAAGCTATAATGGCATATTTCATTATGATCTTTAACCCAAAATGGCTATAATCTTTATCCTACCATGTCAATAATTTCTAAATTCACTTCCTAGTCATTGGACAACCAAGTCATGCATCCATACCTATCAAATTTAGCAAAGGGACAAAGGTAACTTTGTAAATTCCTTGAGACATATTCCCTAACTCACAAAATATCCATTTAATCAACACTGCCAAAGAGAAATTAAAACCTAAGCTTAATAATCCAGCCATCCCAACACAATATTCAACATTCTAAAGACCTTAAGACATGAAGAAAAAGCTTAAAGTTCACTTACATTTCACTTTGAAGGTGCCATTTTCACTATGCCTAGATAGCCAACCCTAATTTTAACCACCATAATGACCTTCTTCTCCCTTTTTCTAGTCCTTCCTTGTCCAATTTCACCTCAAACACAAAGCACATACATCCCCATAGATGTTAGGTACCCCATAGAGTTATTTCTAGCCATGAAAGCCCAAGAAAACTCAAAAGAGGAGCAAGGGACTCACCTTTGGTACCCCTACTGGACTGATTCTGACCAGAAATATTTGATAAATTTTATATCTAGATTGAGAACTCCTTTTTGCTTGATTCTTTTCCCCCTAGTGCATAATAGGAAAACTTAAATTTAGTGAATAAAATCACCATTTTTTGTGAAGGATTGAAAATGTTATAGCCAGTCCAAGGGGAAGATGGCGTCGGCAATTCTGGGTAGAAGAAAGGAAGAAATCTCTTTTGTTTAAGTGGAGAAATCCACTTGTCACCACCTATGGACACTTGTCAAGGCCCTAGGTCAGCTGACAAGTGCATGGGTAGGGTCCACAACCACCCAACCTATCCCAAAACGACTTAATTTTTTGAGAAACTTTAAAAATTCACCAAAATTCACTCAAACCTCCAAAAATTACACTGTTTGTTTTAAAATTCATATTTTAATCCCTCTACCTTCTCAAAAATTTTTGTCACCAAATTCCATCAACAGGGCAATTTTTGGAGTGCCTTAATTTGTGTTCCATCCTCAAAAATTACGAGAATTCGTAAACAACCTCCGATTTCAAAAATTCTTTCACCAGTAGACTTAGTGAAATTTTTGAGCTTTAGGGTCCACTATTTTTAGGTCCATTCGGGCACATCCCGAGTCAATCCTAGCATGAAAAATTTTTATTACACCGAGGGGTAGCTTTTAGTCTGAAATGAATTGTTGGTTTTGCTAAATTTTTAAATTTTGCTCTTTTCATCAAATTAAGGACCTTTAAAGTTTCATGACCCATGTAATTACCTCAATCCACGTGCAAGTGACCTGGCACCCCGATGCACTTTTTGGACCCTATGGCACTCTTCACGGAGCCTCAGAACATGAGTATTACATATTAACTCTACATGAATAAGAAAAATAAATTCAATTCATAAAAAAATATCATGTGGACTGTTTGAATTTGTTCTCTTTCTCATTTGATTGCTATAATGGTTCTTTATTTCTAAAGTTTCTTAATTTAAAGTACACTAATTTTTAGTCAATTGATTATAAGTATTTCATAATCAAGTTCTAATAGCACTTATCACTCCACACTTCAATAAAAACAAGAGGAAGTTATACCACTTAATAAACTAGAACCTAAATTCCTCTTTTGCCAAGGGACTTATCCCTACTATCAACCTCTTATTCCCTAAGAATCATATTTCTCTTAGATTTTAACCAAAGCAATTATCACCTCTCAGCTTAGCCATACATTAGTTCAAGTTTTAATATTATTTTCCCATAAAAGTTTTGGCATCTAGTGTAAGACACCATATCTGTAGAATTATGCAAATGGCATCACTACACCTGGTGGCTTGTATTCCTCTTTAGCCACTCTACTTCCTAACTTGTTACTTAAACAACAAAAATCCTTAACTAAACACTTTTATGTAACTGTGCATTACACAAATTCATAACTGGTACTAAATTTAAATCTCAATTCCATAAATAACCCATTCTCTATTAGTTTCTTCTATGCTTCACCCCCCTTGCTACCATTTTCTCTTGTCCATTTTATGCTTTGGACTCGAAATTGAATTTCTCCTTTTGTTATATACTACCAACATTGCTTGCCCTTTGAATTGCTTTTATTTCTCCAAATACATATCTTAAATTATAGGGTCTCACCATTATTAGGAACTCTAACATCCCCTTTCATCTTCTAGTCCTAATTTTAATAGGGGATGACTCAAACAACATGGAAATCTTTATCTATCTTCATTGTCATTCACCTCCTCCTCTTATCTCTTCACTTTTTTCCCCTTTGTTTAATTTTGGCTCCATCTTGAATTTAGTTACTTAATTGTAATGTTTAACAAACTTAGAGATTATTTTATTTCTAATCCTTCTTTTTGTGTACTCATACAATTACATCTTTTTTTTTCTTTTTATTTTACCTATATATATGTATTTCTCATGGTTGCTTTTCATCAACATTCACACACACACACACATATAAAGATTATTACTTTCTTTACCTAACTTATTAATTTTTATTAATTAAATACACCTCTCAATATACATAATTTTAGTATCTGATTCACTTAGAAGGCTTCTAACCATTATTGGATATTACACAAGATGCATCAAAGTCACTAACAATTTTATAGATATGATGGGTTCATAGGTATATGTAATTAGTATTGTTATATGGAATCTTATATATATCATTGAGTTGTATGTTAATAGATATGTGAATGTAATAGCTATGTTTTTTCAAAGATGTTACCTTTGATATATCAACATTGGCAAAATGAGTGGTACATATGGATAAGGGAAATGATTATTCTTATGTTGTAAATGAGCATTTGATTAATACTATAAATTCTAATATGAGTTATTGTATTGTTGAGTTATGAGATTTATCATTAATGTACACATGATTAAGGAATGACTAATTTGATTTTATGAACTAAGATATATGTTGTAGTACATTGCTTTGGAGCTATTAGAAGTTTTTTTCTTCTTTAGGTTGACAATATTTTTTGGCAACATTCCTAGTATAGCTATTATGTTTCTATATGTTAATTAGAATGGCATAGTTATATGGTATAACACAAGATTAAGTTACAAGAATTTTTATAGTACATGTTTTATGTGTTTTGGATACTGTTTGTAGCATCATTGGCTTGATCCAATAAATGATTGATAAAAAGGGTTACATTTAATGGTATCAAAGCAAAGGTATAGGTGGTTCTAAGCTTAAATAATGTACTAGACATATGTTTGTGACTTTGATGTGGGTCTCCCTTTTATCAAGTATAGGTTTTAGGTAGAAAGTAAAGTTACAATAGTTAATAAAAGAAAAAGCAGCTGAAGTAAGTATTTAAGTTATGCCTAAAAGTGGGATTGAATAATCATGAGTGTTTAAAGAGGTGATGTTATTAAGTTCTAAGATAGAAAAAAGGTGATCTTTGTGACTACATTTTAATGGATGTTAGAAGCTAAAAGAGTAATAAAAAAAAGAACAATAATGTTTTTGGCATATTTTGTATAATTGTCGAATTACCCTTGATATAAGGTAGTTTTATGACGTCTTTACATGATGGGATGGTTTATGCATCATTCATGCACACACATTACTACATCTAAAATTTCATATTCATATCATATCATACTTATTTGTATTATCATGCATACATAAACCAAAACATTATATATATGCATAAGTCCTAATTAGACTAGGAATAGATAAGATACATATTTGAATATTCTAAATATTAGATAAATTATTAAAGAAAATGAGAACTAGGTCAATAAATTAGGATTAGTTAAGTTATTAACTCGTAGTCCTTATGTTATAATGCCTTAAAAATTCTGGATTCTTGAATAGTACTTTTTCTAGTTGTGAATAATGCTCTTAGGCCCACTTAAGACATAAATAGTGAAAATTAGGTTTTAAAAGGTAAAATTCATAAGTAATATGAGGTTAAAATATAGAATTAAAATAAAGTCATTCTAGGGTCAAAAAATCAAAAATGAAAACTAAGTAACAAGTTTATGAATAAAATGAAATAGTGAATAGTGTTAAGGATTGAGGAAAGATTAATTAAGATAATTAAGCTTTATTAAAACTAATTAATCAGGGTTTCAAAAAGTCAAAATAAATATTTCAAAAGGATGAAGAGAATCATGAAATATTCCTAAATCTCATCAGTTGAAGTTTTGATATAAAAAGAAAATTTTTTAAGAAAGAGATGGAATGAATAGGGAATGAATAGTTATTGTTCTATATCCTTCTTGTGGCTAAAACTTTCATCCATCTTCTACTCTTCTTTTTCTTCTTGATTTCTCTTAAAAATCTCTTTGCTTTAATAATGGGAAATTAACACATGTGCATGGTATTTATTAGATATTAAATATCATTAGTGGATTAAGTGATTAAATATAATGGAAAGTAAATTGGTAAATGACATTTTCTCCTCTATTAATAAAAACTTCAGTATTTATGATAGGGATTATTTAATTAAATTAATGGCATTTAGTGATGATTATTTTTTATGTGTGTTAAGAGCTTGAAAATACTTAGATGGTGGGAGTTATATAGCAACTAAAACTTTAGAATGATTTAAAGGGTAATTACCACATCAAAAGGACTAAAATAAAGAGAAAAAAAGGAATTTAGGTGCTAAATTAAAGGTATGAGCTCTCTAATGTGGATATCCTCAATTTGTATATATTATGTGAAATTAGGGTTTTATGTTAGAAATAGTTTAAATGAAATTGATTTGGGAAAATGTTTATATGATTATGTAATGCTTAGATTTACCTTTGATTGTATGAAAAAAAAGCTTCTTGGGTAATTTCTAGTGTAGGCAAAAAATAGTATAAGAAGGAATGAATGAATTCTTTTTGATTTCTTGAGTTATATACTATGATACATGTCTAAATGTGAAATTGATGTATGATGATAAGCTAAATGGTGAAATTAAGTCATTTAGTAAGGAAGAATATATATTGGCTGAAATGATCATAAGTGGAAAATGAAAAATTAAATTAGGTTGACATGTGCAAATGAACAAAATAAAGACATTAAAGTGAAAAACCTAAAAGTTACAAGTTTTTATGTTATAACATGTGAAAATTATTATAGATTATGTATAATTAGGTTATAATTATGAGCTTAATGATATGCTTTGATCTTTATACCTAGTGGCTGAAATCATAACTAAAAGAATTAATATTTTTCCTTTAGTCATCATGTTAAATTATTAAGGAATAATTATAAAACACAATAATGTGAAGATTTAATTTTAATATGTAAATGTTAATATTTAAGTTTAATATGTAAATGTTAACTGTATGATTGTTTAAAGCTACAAGATCCCAAATCATGTGTATAAGAAATGATGATATTTTCTTGCATTTTTTCATATTTTACTTATATGATATTTATA